>JAESVK010000734.1:304458-321503 GCA_017140935.1 Hamamelis virginiana | reverse complement strand
TTTAAAAACCTACCTTCCGCTGCGTTCCCATGGTGTATTCTTTCAGTCCGCCAATTGTTGGTCCGTGCTTACAAATTCTAATTCAACATTTCCCATTTGCACTGTTAGAAGTGTGCCCTAAAACTAATTAGTAGGTTGTTATTAGGGAACTTTAATTTCATTTATGTTATTGTATGAATCTTATTCATCTATAAAATGGCTTTTATATTATCATGTAAACTTGTGTTATTTATAACTGTTCATGATAATGTCCTTGAATAGCATGGTAGAGAATTGTATCTCAAGTGTTGAGATAGAGAGACATATGATTCTCAAGAACATCTATTCTAGATATGTTCCTGATCATAGGTTTATTTATTTGGGCGATAATAAACCGTTAAGATTGGCTCAGGTTATACTAGCTCCAATGGGAGGATGGTGAGTCTCAAGCCATCTGTGTAGAGACACTATAGTAAACCTGTGGGTGCTTGTTAGAGAACAAGTACACTGAACGTGACCAATATGAGTACAGCTTATGGAGAAATATTTGAATGTCAAAAGCTGCTCATGTGTATAGTCACATTTGTAATCCTCATACCTGAGACACCACTGGTTATCTTATGTATGAATTACTAGAGTTTGATAGTATCTTGTACACCCTTAATCATGAGGATGTAATCGGTGCTCATTGGCTTTAGTAAGTTGTATATGAAGATAGGTGAGTGTGCAATAGGGGATCACCACCCTTAATATCAAAGGGAGAATGTCACAGTTAATTCACAAATAATAACTCAATGAAGTCTTTGGCCAAAGCAGAAGGTAACCAAGGAAAATAGTTTTCATGGGTTAACCTAATTGAGTTTATATTTTGGTGAATGGCTAACACAGGATTAAGTTAGGGTTTGACATGAATCCATACCCAGATAACTTAATCGTGACATTGCTTGGTGAAGGATTATATTACACGAAGGGTTCATTTATATTCATATATTCACCCACACCTAGGGCACGTCATGATATGTTGCTAGATGTCACTCATGACTAGTGTAGGCCTAATGATAAGTGTTATCATTGAGGGCAAAATTGGAATAGTTTCAATTGAACCAAAAATAGAAAGTTTCTATTTTGGGAAACATGCGATGTTCCCGAACCACTACTAGGTTGGGGTGAACCCAATGGGTCACACACATAAGGGCTTAAGTGATCTTCTTGAATTTGTAAGAGGGGATATTCTAATTTAGATATTAGCTTAATCCTTATTATTAAGTGTTAATAATTAAAGGGATTAAGGATATACTAAACTAGAATATAACTAATCAAATATGATGTTTGGCCAAGCTAGCACTTGTAACCAAACATCATTATAAGAGGAGAAGTTTATAAATAGAGGAGGATAACCCCTAGGGCCGGCACACTCATGCTTGCACCCTCCTCATTACCGCCTCTCTCTCTCCCTCTCAAGCTTGCATCTTCTAAAAGTGTTGTGGAGATCAAGGACTTCAAGAAGTTTTAGGCTCGTGTGGACTATTCATTGGAGGCTTCCATACGTTTGGAGCTCGAGGTTTCGCGAGGATTCACAGCAAGGATTGGAGGATAGCATCTACAAAGGAACACAAGTAAGCTTTAATTAATGTTTGATTAATTGTTTTGATTCGTTTTTATAGTTTGAGTTCGATTCTTGGATGAATATCAATGGGAAATTTTTATTGTTTACATTCCGCTGCGTTCTCATGGCGTATTCTTTCATGCACATGATCACAAAAAGAGGGGTGCATAATTTCAATGTGTTTAGTGCGTGAGTGCAAACAAGGATTTTGAGAGATATTGATAGCACTAGTATTATCACAACGAATTAGAATGTGATTAAATGTGATCCTATAGTCTTCAAGTTGTTGTTTTATGTATAGAACTTGAGCACAACAACTTCCCCCGGAAACATATTTCACTTCGGTGATGAAAAGAGCAACCGAAGTTTGTTTCTTACTAAACCAAGAAACTAGCGAGTGGCCAAGAAAATGACAGGTGCCACTATTGCTCTTCCTATTGGTCTTACAACCGGCAAAATTCTCATCCGAATAACTAACAATATTAAAAGAAGCATGTTTAGGATATAACAAGCCTAAATCATGAGTTCCAACAAGATATTTGAATATACGCTTAACGGGATGCAAATGGGACTCCATGGGATTACCTTGAAACCTAACACATAGGCATACATTAAACATAATATCCGGTCTACTAGCAGTTAAGTAAAGAAGACTACCAATCATACCTCTATTCAATTTTTGGTCAAATTTCTTACCATTTTCATCAATGTCAAGCTTAGTTGAAGGACTCATTGGTGTAGGACTAGACTCCACACCTTTCATGTCAAATTTCTTGAGCATGTCCTTCACATACTTGGCTTGATTGATCAAAATACCTTCTTTGTTTTGCTTGATTTGGAGGCCAAGAAGGTATGCTAATTCTCCCATCATGCTCATTTCAAATTCCTCTTGCATAAATTTAGCAAACTCTTGACAAAGAAGATCATTAGTAGCACCAAAGATAATATCATCAACATAAATTTGAACAATTAGCATATCATTTTCTTTCAGCTTTATGAAAAGTGTAGCATCAATTTTGTCTTTAATGAAACCATTTGAGAGCAAAAAGCTACTTAACCTTTCATACCATACTTTAGGAGCTTGCTTTAAACCATAAAGTGCTTTTGTAAGCTTGTATATGTGGTTAGGAAGAGTGCTATTTTCAAAACTGGGAGGTTGTTTAACATAAACTTCCTCCAAAATATAACCATTTAGAAATGCACTTTTCACATCCATTTGATACAATTTAAAATCCTTAAAACTAGCAAAAGCAAGGAGCATACGAATAGCTTCAAGTCTAGCAATCATTGTATATGTTTCATCATAATCAATACCTTCTTATTAATTATAGCATTGTGAAATAAGTCTTGCCTTATTTCTAATTACATTTCCATCTTGATCCTTTTTGTTTCTAAAAACCTATTTTGTACCAATGATGGAATGATCATTAGGCTTAGGCACTAGTTCCCAAACTTGATTTCTTTCAAATTGATTTAGTTCTTCTTGCATGGCCATAATCCAATTTTCATCATTTTCGGCTTCACTAAAATGTTTAGGTTCAATTTGAGAAACAAATGCAATGTGGCCACGACCATTTCTAAGATTAGAGTGAGTGCTTACCCTTTGAGATGAATTACCTATGATTTGCTCAATTTGATGATTTCTTACAAATTTCCAAGCTTTAGGTAATTCATGAGTCTCTTCTTGTGGAGCTTCATCTTTCTTGGGCAAGGACTCCTTTGATGCATCTTTTGGCTCTTCTTTGGATAAGACATTTGGAATTGGATCATTGACTTCTTCTTCCAATGGAGAAATAGGCCTAGATACATCATCTTCATGCACAATATTCTTAGGAGTAAAAAGATTAGTTTCATCAAAGACAATATGAATGGATTCTTGAACCGTTTGAGTACGTTTATTGTATACTCTATAAGCTTTACTATTCATAGAATATCCAATAAACACACTTTCATCGGATTTAGCATCAAATTTAGATAAATGTTCTCAATCATTCAAAATGAAGCATTTATAACCAAAAACTTTAAAATAACAAATATTTGGTTTTCGACCTTTCCAAAGTTCATATGGAGTTTTGGACAAATTAGGCCTTATAACCACTCTATTTCCCACATAATATGCAGTGGTAACCGCTTCCGCCCAAAATGATTTAGGAAGATTATGTTCATTTAACATTGTTCTAGTCATCTCTTTTAGTGAACGATTCTTCTATGATAAGCTGGAAAATTTTAACATTTTATTATTTTAATTTTTGGGGCATTTTAAAAAAAAAATTAAAAAGTTATGTGGTGGTTTTTATAAAATTAAGATTGTTGTGGGTAAAAGTTGCAATTTGAGAAAGATAATTTCTCAATCAACCTTTCGACTAATTGACTTTAGGCTGATTTACTTTCGGCTGATTGACTGATTGTCTTTCATAATGAAATTTCTGAATGGCGACAAACAACCATTCGGTGATCTTTCTTTGCGTCTGACTGTGGGAATTGAAGAAATTCCCAATGAATCCCAAAGTTTTCCTATAAATAGGGGGATTCAGCACCTTGAATTCTCACATTTAGCGTTCATATTTTAAGAGGTTATAGAAGGAGTGGAGTACGATAAGAAATTGCAGCAAAAAAAGTCTTGCATGCTTCAAATAGTTTCTTTTTGTATTTAAATGATGATTTATAACTGAGTTTTGAAACTACAAAGATTGCATGTGAGTTATGTAACATGCATAGGTTTTACAGTCGGATTTCAGATTTTTGGATTTTGGGCACATGAGTTTAATGGATAAATTTCATGTGTTTAAGTTTACATGTGGTAAGCTTAAATAGAAATAATGCACACAATCATTAAATATATATATATAATACCTTTTTGTGTCAGCCTGACACTTTACGGAAAGCAATGTTGCATGTGTGTGTGTGTATATATATATACTAGGTTTCAGGGGACGTGCTGCGCACATGCCTGGTGCGTTTGGTGGTTAACTCCTTAGGTTTATTATGTTGTCTTCATTTCGTTTGGATTGGCATAGGAAATTCTTTTTTTTATGTTTACTGCTGACAGGAGGGTTCATGTCGGCAGCGCCGGATCTCCATTGCCGATCGTTGAATAGAGGATCTCTATGTCGTTTGTGTTGAGGTGTAATTTTTTTCCAGCATCGATTGAAGCTTCTATAGGTGGTTTTGATTAAAGGTAAATATCTCAGGAGTTTATTTCTTTGCTCGTATGATATCAAAAAGATTGATTACTTAGATTAGGGTTTTTAATATTTGGTATTTGTTCTGATCATAGTTCGCTATTGTCTAGATGGGGTCTATTTTTGATATTCTGCTTGAGATTTTTGGAGATGTTAGCTTGCCGAAGGTTGTCGCAGAAAATGGTGGATTCAAATGTATTGGGCGCCTGCGATCAACGTCTGCTACATATCTTTTTGCCATAATGTTTTTTTTTTTAAGCTTATTATCGCTGGAAATATAGTTCTGTGAACTAGCCAACCAAATATCCCAAGGGATCGGGAGACCTATTGTTCACTTTGAAATCATCGTGGATTGTGGATTATTCATTATCCGTCTCGATTCATCCTTCTCTATTATCCACATTTATCCTTCTTTATTATCCACTCAAGATTGGGTTTTTGAAAAAGGATAAGAGTTTGTAAAAAACTGGGAGTCGCCACCTTATTTTTAGGGAACAAGGAAACCACAAAAAGAGTTTTATTTTTAATAAAGCATTGACCCCATATTTTGGAAAAGCATAGTCTTCAAATCAAAGTTGGATTCGAGGGCTAGGTTACGAAGTGGGAAGGTTCCAAGGAACTCCTTGTAGGCACCCACCTCGCCCTAATTAAAGGTCTCCTAATTAAGTTTGGGCTTTATCAAAATCTTATCACAACAATGCTATTTATCTAATCAACCAAAAAGTAGTATATATAATACTATATAATAATAATAGATAATATAAAAGAATAAAAGAAACCTAATGATCTTAGGAGACAAAAGTCAACCTAAGATTGGACTTGCGCCCTATTGACTGCCTACGTACCTTACCAATTGCTTGATAAGAATCAAAGTCCATGTAGTTCGACTACCTAGGATTCTCCTATTGTAATGAACTACACTATCATTAGCATTCTATCTTATCCAAGACTCTATCTTCGAGAGTTTTTATCAGTTTGAAATTCTTTTTTAGAAAATAATTCATCAATTAATAGATTCCCAATGAAGTTAGAATTCTTTTTAAATCACAATTCTCATCCAATCACAACTCTTTTCAAAATGGGAATTCTATCTCGAATTAAATCCTTTCAAAAGGTGGAATTTCATTCCAAGTCAATTTCAAGAGTTCCAATTTCATTGGGATTCATTTAATGATAGATTAATTTTAGTAAAACACTAGTTTTGAAAATCCTCTCAAAAATAGGATCCTAAACTCACTAGAATCCTAATTTAATGTAATTCTTACAACAAAGGGGAGTCCTAGGTGGAGCCAAGTGGCTCCCCTAACCTAGAGTCCCTAACTACATCCTAAATTAATCTAAACATCCTAAAATACTAAAACAATGCATGCTGGAATTTATGAAAAATGCATGCAAAATGCGACTAAATAATTAATAAAAATGCATGAGAATGTCCTAGATGCAATCTAATTATTCTATGTGAACCTAAGCATGTTTCTATGTTAATTTAGACCTAAAAAATGGTTTTTTAAACTACTTTAAGGTTACTTTAAACCTTGGACAGATTTAAATGCAATCAAAAAGTAGGTTCAAAACCTATAAAAATAATGAATAAAAAAGGTGTAGATGACCTAATATGCAACCTATTATGATATTAAGATGATATGCTAAAACACTATACAAAACATTCACAAAGTTCCATCATAATTATGCCTAGATTAATGAAACTTATCATAAGGGAAGAAACTTACCATTGCATGCTCCCTCGAACACAATTCATATATCAATCAAAACTTAAGCATTCCATGTGATAAATCTTAATAACTAGGAATAATAATGATGCTACTTATGAAAGAACAATACATGACTCTCATCCTAACATGGTAAAAGACTCCAAACTATATATCAAATAAGCTTTCCTATAAAAAAAATCATAAAATTAAATCCTAACATACATTCTAAACATAGAACTAATCCTAACATGGTATGATCATAAAAGAAGAATGAAAAAGAAAAAAAAAAAGAAAGAAGAAATATGCAAATTTCTATACTAATATACATTCCATATATCATAAAACTAATCCCTATCATGCATACTAAAATATGAAAAAATCCTAAATATGAAGACTCATCCTAAACACCTAATCCTAGCATGAACATAGAAGAAGAATAAAAGAAGAAGAAGAAGAGGAAATATGCAAACTTTGTAAATAAACACAATGACTAACATTTACTTTCTTCTCCCTTGCTCCTAGCTTCTTCTCCAACCTCCAAAGACTTCAAAAGTGTAGCTAAGAGTGCTATGGGGGAAGCTTGTGCAATGCTCAAGCCTCTACTCTCCAAGTTAGCTCTCTAAAACCAATTGTCTGTGTTCAAAACTGATTTCAGGGCTCTCTATTTATAGAGGGACTTGAAATTGATTAATGGCTGAGATTAAAACTCTTTGGAATGATCCAAGGGTCATAATCCAGCCTTCCTAGGACTTTAAGTTCATCCCAAAGTCCCAATCCCTAGCTGGGACACTTGGCAAGCACTTGGAAGAGTCCTAAAGGGAAAACAACTCTAAATTTTGGAATTTCTGGCAAAAATCTCGATTGACCATCCACTTTGGGACTGTTGGCCGTCCCTTGGGGGACGTTCATCGAGCTTTGAGCCTAATTTTTCCCTATGTGGGCCTATCTCAGCCCGTTTCGACCCGGTTTGGTTTTTTTCGGCTTTTCGGGCCCGTTTTAAGTCCAAATTCAACGATTCAAGCGCCAAAATAATCGTGATTCGATTCTTCATGTTTTGAGAAGTGTTTGAAGTGAAAATGCATTGACCAAAGTCAAAGTTTTGGGAAAAAGTCAACCGATTAGCTGTTTAGGGCCTGCCGAGCCCAAATTAGGGTTTTGAAATCTGCTAACGGATTGCTTTCAAAATCATTTCTTCTTCTCGAAACAAGTTTTAAAACATTTTAAGAAAGTGTTTTGAAGCCTTTGAAGGCCTCAGTTTGATAAAAAGATCGAATCCCGATCATTCTCGGTCGAAACCCTAATTCGAGCTTGAAATGGTCTTTTGAGCCTTGAGAGCCAATCATGAGCCAGAAAGCTCAACAGACCTTGCCACTGATCAACTTAGCTACCAAACACGCCTAAATATCTATGCTAAAGCCTCGAGACCATTTGAGACAAGATCGACAATCATTCAGAGCTTTTGTGATTCAAAAGACAGTACTGCCCTTCAAGTCACAAAAGGACCTATTTTCTATTAAACTAGGCTCAGAATGCCATGAAATTTTACAGGGATGTTCCTAGACTCTTTAAAAACTAAATGCAAAAAGAACCAACTCAATCTGACCTAAAAACCTACATGCGATAATGACCTCTAACTAACTACCCACAAGGGTAAAATTGGGAACTTAGGGTTTTAACACCCTATTTCACTTCTAATCACAGGCAACCATTAATGACCATACCCATGGTCAAAAATGGATGTCTACAAGTTCCTGTTCACAGCAATATAGAATCGAATGATTTTTTTTACTGCAGTGACGTTAATTAATTGTCTGAAGTTCGAACTAAACTGATAATTTTCTATTTTTGGATATTTTGTTTTTGGTAGATGCATTTATTTTGCCACAATGGAGATACCAAATAGTGTGTTTGCATCTATAAATTTTGTTGGCGGTCCATGTCATGGGTCTAGATCTTCAGGAGGCTATCGAAAGTTGCTGGAAAGATGTGTTTCTTCGGGAAATTGCGATGAAAAATATCTGCTTGGGATCGTAATTTTTTTCCCTTTTTTAATGTTGTTTAATGGTATCGATTTTTGTGTGTTGTCTGGGGTGAGGTTATTTATAGATGTTTTTTTTAACTGCTGTGCAGAGCATGTTTTTTTTATTAGGTGAAGAAGAAGGTGGAATTGTAATGCTGAAAGAGGCTCATACAGGAAGTTTGATTAGTGGCGGAAGGTTCAAAAAACATATTAAATATGCAGTCTGGTTGATATCGTTTGGTCTTGATCTGGTTAGGGTGGCTGATAAATTATTCGCTGAAGTAATGCTATTGTTCTGGTTTGATTTGAAGGGCTGATGTGAAGTGTTAGTTGATTTGTTAAAATTGCACCATATTAAAAACCATATGTTTATACCTGTTTTATGCACATGTAGCTGTGCATCTACCTGCGATAGGGAGTGCAATAGCGATGGAGATCATAATCGTTGGATGGAGAATTTTTGTTGTTTAAACTGTCATGCAGTGAGAGAGTATGGGTGTTTTGGAAGATTGGTACATGAAAGTTGGATTAACTATTTGAGGAGTCATCCCAGAGAGTTTATAGGGAAAGTTGGGCAAAAGTATTATTGGAAATGTTTACCTTAGTGGTGATCTGAATATTCGTAGTGTTTTTTGAATGCTTGTGCAAAACAATTATGTGTGTTGATAGGGAGACATGTAAATTTAAGTCTGTGGGTTTTGGGGATTTGATTTTAATTTTTTTTTTTTTTTTTTTTTTTTGGTGTTGTCTCCTTGATGCTATGTATAAACTGAAATTAGGATAATCAATGTTACTTAGATTAATTATCAATATAAGATGAATATCAATGTGAATGGTTGGGTGATTGGAAATGAATATAGTCATTGGGAAATATTAAGCGTTTGTTTGGATGGACAAGTGAAAGTGCCATATGCAGTTTTTTTTATGGCTGCAGTAGCTTTTGCACCATTTGGTATAAAAGGGAAAAAAAACTGTTATTTATATTTCACTTAAAATGATGTGTACAGTAATGAACCAATTTTATTTGTTTTCTCTTTATATGCCAAATATAATAATTTAATCAATGTGTTTGTTTTTTAGGAACCAACTACTGGATACATGTAAGTTTTGGTAGCCACGACAAATTTAATATAATTATACAATGTAACAGTTAGTATTTAAAAGTATTTATTTTATCTATTCTATGAAGCAGTAGACTGTTAATTTTGACCTCACATTAAAATCATGAATTAGATTAGGTAAATTATTTAAATCACTTACTATTATATAATTTATATTATTTATTAAATAACATTTTCTATGTTTTGTGTGGAAATAAATAAATTATTTATAATTTGATTGTCAAGGATAACTTTGTCAAAATCAATTCAAATGTAAAAGTATTAACTTTTGCATGTAGCAAAAGCATTTCTAACGTTGAAAGTAAAAAAATATATATATAGTTTCAAAATGGAACTGAGTTTTAATTCAGTTTATTTAGATGTGTTCCTTTAATTATGGGATTAAATCTGGAAGTGATGTTATGATTGTAATTTGTCTTTTTGCTGGATTTCAAAGGGTCACATCTGTACAGTGATTATGGCAGGTTATGGTGTACAGTCTGGAGTTTGCTATTACGGTAGGCTATGGATATTTATTATTATTTTTTTTGGCTCTTCTTGTTCATTTTCTTTGTGTTCACTCCACCTGTGTGGTTCATTTCAAAGTTCAAGTTGCTGTTCCTATGGAACATATCTTCTGTAAAGTTGTAATCTTTCCTAAGAAATTGGAGTTTTTTGTGATTTTGTTTGTAATTTCTGTTTGCTTATTTTTTGTGTCCTATTTTGGGTTATTTTCTAAATATATATCATGCACAGAGTGTATTCGAAAGTGATAGTCTAATTTATTTAGTCATATCTTAATATCTTATGATATAGGCATGTTTACTTTGATAGTGTAATTTCAGTTACAAGATTGGTAAAAGTGAACTGTTTAAATTAAATGGTATCATTTAAGTCATGCAGAAGTAATTTTTTATTTGGTGTCTGCTTAATATTCAAAGTGTTTTAAGTCCAATATGTGAAGAAGAGAAAGGTACGATTCAAGTATAACCGCTATGATATATTTGTATGTGTTGGGATGGGTAAGGAAAGAATCTATAAAAAGGTACTTTGTGGAAATATAGAAAGGGAACTAAATTTTTTTTTTTTTTTTTTTTTTTTTTTTTAATAAGGGAAAAAAATTTATAATGATTGGGTGAAATATAATATGGATTAGAAAAAGTATGCTATAATTTTTTTTTTGTTTCTTTTTTAGGCACTCTGAGATGGTTTCGATTTTGGAGATTCCTGAGGAGTTACTTGTTTCAGAAATTATCTGTCGTTTGTTACTGGAAGAACATGGTTATGTTGATTATATAAATCTTGCTTCTACGTAAGATTTATGTCTTTTTTTATTGTTGACAGTCAACTTTTATGTTTTTTACATGTGCTCGATGGACTAATAAGTTTGATATGAAATGTAGCTGCAAAAAGTTACACGAAGGTAAATTATCTCCAGAATGTTTAGTTCTTGCAAATTTTGAGAATGGGAGATGTTTTAGGAACATGATATGAATAGGTACCAACGTTTTGTTGAAGAATGTGCGGAGGCTGGAAATTGAAATGCGAAATATTTTATAGGAATTGTAATAGTTATTTTTGTTTATTTATATTTTTGTTTCTGTCTATAAAGATGTATGAATTTTTTTTTTATCAATTAACTAAATGTAGTTGAATTCTAATAAATGTCTTTTTTAATGTTATCTTGTTCCTTGTAGAGCTATGTTTTTTGCATGGGGAATATTCGAGAAGGGTTAAATATTTTACGTGAGACTTATATATGTTCAGTGTCGCTTGGCTCTTCCTATATTTTTGATATTAAATATGCTCTTGGATTGGCTGAATTAATGGAAGGATCTGAACGATTAGCTGGAGAGATGTCATTCAAAGTGGTGTTTGATCAATTGGGCCCTAATTTGTCAAGTTTGAGCGGGAATTTGTTCGAACTCTTGAAAGAAGCAAGAGTTGAATTGCACGATTTCCCTTCCATCAACTGGTATTGTTCGTCTGTTGAAGGCGAATGGGCCCCAAATATGTTGTACCATCGATGCTGTTATAGTTGCTATGCTGTTAGAGAGTTTTTTTATTTCAAATCGATGTTTTTTCAGTATGCCAGTGAAAGAAATTGATAAAACTTGCGGATTTTTAAATGGGTTTACAGGTATGTATACACATAGTTTTTTAATCTTTGGGTTTTGATCTTTGGGTTCTGAAACATATGTACATTATTATGTGATTTGGGCTGTACATGTCAAGAAACCTATGCTTTATACTTCACTTTGAGTTTGAAAAATAGATTAAAGTTGTTTTATGTCTGCATGTGGTAAATCAAAAGTGGGTTTCGTTGCCTTTTTTTTTTTTTTTAGAAACAATGTTGAGAGTAATGGCTCAAAGCAGTCATGGTTATTTTGATTCAAGATATGATTGTTATATCACTGGTTCGCTTATATTTGTGACTTTTTTATATTTTTATTACGGCTAGTTAATTCAAGGTGAAGTCAACAGACATAAACAAAATACTTTAAACTGTCTTTTTAGCTTTGCATAATTAAATATTATTGTACATGGTTTTGTTGCAGGAACTACAGTGAAGTAAAATTGAAAATTAATTCTAAAAGTTCTAAGAAAGAATTAACCAAAGGCGTTACTCTGTATTTCTATATGTTTTTGGCTAATTATTTGTGTTCTTTGTAATTGTGTAGTGTGACTTGTAAGACTTAGGCCTGACTTCTGCTGCCAATAGTTTCTCTTGGTGTGTAATCTATAAATTTAATGTAAGTTCTCGTTGAGGTTTGCGTCTTGCCTTGACTCTGGACTGGGATAGCAACCCTTCACCTAAATTTTTTGCAACAAAAAAAGGAGAGGGTTTTTTTGTTATAGGTCCTTCATTTTAGAGTTTTGGCATCTTAGATCCAACAAAAAAAAAGCTAACCCAATAGGTCTCTCATCACTAAATCAAGACAAATTTGTCATTTTAGAAAACCTTCAAATTTGTGCCTGTCATTTGACTTCTTAAAATATAGCTAATGGGTGGATTCATTAAAAAATAGAGAATTAATTGATTATATCTAATCAGAATCGAGGAGAAAATAAGTTGGCTTTGGGGATCACAAACGTACATTGCTATTGCTTGCCAGATTGCATTGATTTTTGCTTGTCATACGCTAATGGCAAAAAATCTTAAGCTTCTAAAGTCCCAATTGTATATATTTCAAGTTTCCTGTGATTATTTTATTATCTATTACATTTATCATTTGAAGTATTAAGACCTGTCTAAACATAATAATTTTGACGTTATTTGAAACATAGTATAATTATTCGATCTAGTATATTTGTACTTTTCTGTAGTAATGAGAAACACAGTATAATTATTCGATCTAACGGTTAGCATTTAAAAGTATTTATTTCGCAATTCTTACTGAGCAGTAAACTACTAATTTTTACGTTATTTTAAAATTATGAACAACATTATCTAAATTGTATAATTTTTTTATTCAGATAATTTATATTATCTATTAAATAATATTATTTATGGTTTTTATGGATATAAATAAAATTATTAATAATTTGACTGCAAACGGTAAATGTATTAATTTATTATTAAATGTAACTTCTTTATACAAAAGATGTAGTAAAAGTATTCTTAATGTTAAAAGTATTAAAAAATATAACTTCAAAATGGGGTTGAGTTTTACGTTTGTGTAGACATCCATTTTTGACCATGAGTATGATCATGAATGGTTGCCTGTGATTAGAGGTAAAATAGGGTGTCAAAACCCTAAGTTCCCAGTTTTACCCTTATGGGTAGTTAGATAGAGGTCATTATCACATGTAGGTTTTTAGGTCAGATTGAGTCGGTTCTTTTTGCATTTGGTTTTTAGAAAGTCTAGGAATATCCCTGCAAAATTCCATGGCATTCTGAGCCAGGCTTGATAGAAAATAAAGCCTTTTGTGACTTGAAGGGCAGTACTGTCCTTTGAATCACAAAAGCCCTGAATGACTGTCGATCTTGTCTCGAATGCTCTCGAGGCTTTGGCATAGATATTTAAAGTGTGTTTGGTAGCTAAATTGATCAGTGGCAAGGTCTGTAGAGCCTTCTGGCTCATGATTGGCTCTTAAGGATCAAAATGCCCTTTTAAGCCTAGATTAGGGTTTCAACCGGAAGCGACCGGGATTCGATATTTTTATCAAACCAAAGCCTTTAAAGGCTTCAAAACACTTTCCTAAAATATTTTAAAACTTGTTTCGAGAAGAAGAAATTATTTCGAAAGCAATCGGTTAGCAAATTTCAAAACCCTAATTTGGGTCCGGCAGACCCTAAACTGCTAATTGGTTGACTTTTCCCTAAACCTTTGACCTTGGTCAATGCATTTTCACTTCAAACACTTCTTAAAACATGGAGAATTGAATCACGATCGTTTCGGCGCTTGAATCTTCAAATTTGGACTTCAAACGGGCCCGAAAAGCCGAAAAAAACTGAAAAAAGCCGAAACCGGGTCAAAACGGACTGAGATAGGCCCACATAGGCCAAAAATGGCATGAGGGATGGATGACCATCCACCAAGGGACGGCCAACCGTCCCAAGGTGGATGGTTGTCGATTTTTTCAGCCTATTTTGTTAAATTCTAGAGTTTTTTTCCTGCCAGGACTCTTCCAAGCCCTGCCATGTGTCCAGTTCGGCCATGGGGACTTTGGGATAAGTTCAAACACCTTTGAAGACTGGTTTTGAGCCCATGGATCACTTCTAAGACATTTAAACTCAGCCATTGATCAAATTCAGGCCTCCCTATAAATAGAGGGCCCTGAAATCAGTTTTAACACACAGAAAAAGCTTTAGAGAGCTAGCTTGGAGAGTAGAGGCTTGAGCGATTGCACAAGCTTCCCCCATAGCACTCTAGATTAAGTTTTAAAGTCCTTGAGGTCCTTAGAGTCCTTGGAGCTTGAGGAGAAGGCTTGGAGCAAGAGGGAAGGAGGCAAAGAAAGAGGTTAGTAGCTTGTAGTTTAAAGTTTTGTTTTTTCTTCTTCTTCTTCTTCTTCTTCATCTTCTTTAATCATGATAGGTTAGGTTTTTATTTTCTTAGTATGCATAAGATTTAGTTCAGTGTTAGTATACATGCATAGGATATAGTTCATTGTTAGCATGCATAGTTTAGGTTCCATATTTCTTTAGTATGCATGATAGGCTAGTTTATTGTTTCTTTAGGAATTATTTTTATAATATGTATGCATGTTTCTCTTCTTCCATTCTTCTTTAGTCATATCATATTAGGATTGGATATTTAGGATTAGGTTCATGCATGTTTAAGTCTTTTAGGTTAGTTTATGCAAAATAACCACATGCTAGTATTTTTAGGATGGATTTGTATTGTTTATATTAGGTTGGTTAGTTTATTTTCATTTCTTAAAGTGTGCTTAAAAATATCAATTATGTTCGAGGGAGCATGCAAAAGGTAAGACTCTACCCTTGTGTTTATTTCCTATAAATAAAGTGTTGTTTTCAAGCATATTGTATGGAATAAATTAGCATATCATACTAGGTTGCATATTAGGTCATTTACACTCTTTTTTATTCTTTTATTTTTTGGGTTTTAAACCACTCTTTGGTTGCATATAAATCTGTCCATGGATTTAAAGTGACCTAAAAGTGCACTAAAACTCATTTTTTTAGGTCCAAACTAACTTAGAAACATGCCTAGGTTCCCATAGCTAACCTAGATTGCATTTAGGACATTTTCATGCATTGTTCACATACTTGGTTACATTTTTTATCTATTTTCCAGAATTTTTCAGCATGCATATTTTAGTATTTTAGGTATTTAGACTAACCTAAGATTAACTAGAAACCCTAGGATTAGGGGGGTCACTTGACCCCACTTAGGACTCTTCTTTGTTGTAAGAATTACAATAAGAATAGAGTTCTATTCTACCAAGGAATCTACTTCGAGAACAATTCTAAAAGTGATTTTGAAAGAATTCAAAATGGAATGAAATTTCATTTCTCATAACAAGTGTTTTGATCAAACTCAAACTCTCGAAGCTAGAGTCCAAGATAAGATAGAATCTCTACGATTATGTGGTTTATTACAATAGGAGAGTCCTAGGGTAATCGAACTACGTGGATTTTGATTCTTATCAAGCAATTGGTAAGGTACGTAGGCAGTCAATAGGGCGCAAGTTCAATCTTAGGTTGACTCTTGTCTCCTAAGATCATTAGGTTTCTTTGAATTTTTATTATTATTATTATCTATTATCTAGTATTATCTACACTACTTTCTTGATTGATTAGATATGATAGCTTGTTTTTTAAAGATTTTGATAAAGCCCAAACTTAATTAGGAGACCTTTAATTAGGGCGAGGTGGGTGCCTACAAGGAGTTCCTTGGAACCTTCCCACTTCGTAACCTAGCCCCCGAATCCAACTTTGATTCAAAAGACCATGCTTTTCCAAAATATGGGGTCAATGTTTTATTGAAAAGAAAACTCTTTTTGTGGTTTCCTTGTTCCCTAAAAATAAGGTGGCGACTCCTAGTTTTTTATAAACTCTCATCTTTTTTTCAAAATCCCAATCTTGAGTAGATAATAGAGAAGGATAAACGTGGATAATAGAGAATGATAAATCGAGACGGATAAACATCATCCACAATCCACTCAAGAAAACACCCCCAAAGTGAGCGAGAAGCCTCCCGATCTAGGTTGACTGGTTCACAGTTTGGTTTTTAAGATTTGTTTCGAAATGGGTCATTTAATTCAATGTTATTAAAGTCGGACCGTACCGATCAGCTCAATCGGTTGAACTGAGAACCAGCCTCCTCTCCGGTTGGTTTAATCCATAAGAAGTAAAAAAAAATTAAAATCGTTCAAACCAGTGGTTTAATCCGTTAAACTGATCAAATCGGTAAAAAAACCGGCCAACCCTTTTTTTTTTCCTTTCTCAAAATGTATTTTTAAAAAAAAAAAAAAATAAAGGTGTTGAAATGAATAAAATTGTCCCAATATTTTTAAAATTTCTAAAAGCTAAGACGGCTAAAAAAAACAAATTAGTTATAAAAGATCCGAAGTAACAAAAAAAAACGAAAGCACCTAATTTAATAATATAATATTCTTTTCTTGTACTTTAAAGAAAGGGCAATTTCCATGAATAATCCCAAGTTTTCAAAATATTACGCCTACGAACCCGATCCAAAAATAATTACGGATATACACCTATTACTGTTTTTTTGGACGAAATTACCCCTAAAATTGAAGTTTGACCAATTTTGTAAAGAATCACCAATTTTACACGTAATCCCCAAAAATAAACAGAATACCCAACTACCAATTTATCTAACAATCACCAATTTTGTTAAGAATCACCAATCAACTTTATGTCACTTCAACAATTAATGCTGGTCATTCAATATCCCCCGAATTTTTTATTAATAAAATTATTACACATAATCACCAATTTAACACGTAATCCCCAATTTT
>JAESVK010000734.1:193805-234558 GCA_017140935.1 Hamamelis virginiana | reverse complement strand
ATGTTGGCATTATTATTATTTGATTTATTATTATTGTATAAGACGTTTGTGACATTTGTATGAGCATAACATTTCATATTGTTAATTATGTCTATATTTCTTGTCTCTCATAAGGATATATGAATGAGCAGGTCAAGTTATACCTCTATCTTGACACGTGTTGACCTATCCGGAAGGGTCAGTACGATTGTTAGTTTGGGGCGTTACAGATACGATAGAGTCAATTCTAGTAGAAGATACATCTGGGAAAGTTTGGAAATTCAATCTCGACAGAGGTACACGCTACACAAATAGTTCCAGAAGAGTGAAGCTGCAAAAGAATTGTCGAGAATTTGTTGAAGCAAATAATCTCCAATTTGGTCAAAAGTACATATTTGAGTTTGATCGTACCCATGTCAAGAATGACATTCCTTTACTGAAATTTCGAACACTCTGTTGATAATCTTAATAAGTATATTGTTAAATGGTTCTGTTTTTTTGGTTTACACGTGAACATTGCCTTTGTTTTTGTTGATAATGTATATATTCTACATTTGTATTTTTTGTTCCTTTTTGGATGTTGCTTTCTATCTTTTAATCTCTACCCGAAATGATGTAATCAATCTTTAATCATGAAAAGTTTATGATATTATATCGTTTTGTTATTCAATGCTAAAAAAATTAAAGGATAATATAGATGGGTGTATTTTCTTTCATTAAATTTCTTAGATCGATTGTTTTGTTTGTCAAACTTTTATTGATATAGTTTTGTCTGTTTTCCAGTATATCATGTATTGTTTTAAAGGAAATAAATTTGCAGTCGAACGGTATTGTTGGAATGTTAATGGTTGTAGATGATTTACATGTTGAAAATTCTAAATCTATCATTTAGTATTTGACTTTATCATAGGAAATAAAGGTTTAAATGTATAATGATTTGATAGAGAGGAGATTATGATGATTTGACCATGTGTATATGTTGCATAAGGTACATCATAGAATCAATGTAAGATGAAAGATCGCAATTTGACTATGCAGTCTGTTCAATATAGAAAGTGTACAATTTGCTAATTTTTATGTTTAATCAATACTAAAATTTCAGAACTGGTGAAATCTTCAATATTCTGTCTTGATATTTACTGATTTCAAAACAGATATATTTGTTTATATATGATTTTTTTTTATACAATTCTTAAGTTTTTCTTATATTCAGTTCAGATCATTTGTAAACATTTTATGTGGTTTAATTGTTAAAATCAGTCCATTTAATGAATTTAATGAATACCACTTCTGGATTATTCATGTAGGATTTCTACGATTGTATAAAAAACAAAATGAAATTACAGGAAAAAATAAATTACATTTCAAATATTATTTTAAGAGAAAAAATGGGAAAAAAAAAAGAATTACATTGGTATATATGAAGCACCTATGCTTATATCTATTTTATAATTATATATGATTATTGTTGGACTATATATATATATAATTTATAATCGTTATAAGCATAGAAGTGGACGCTACTTAATTTATACTGTCTATAGAACCAAAATGACTGTAATTTGGGTTGGATTCCACACATAATGAAAACAATTTATGATCTGGGATGAATAAAGGTTAAAATAAAAGATTAACATAGAATGTGTACAAGATAGAAGGGTTAAGCTTTCTAAAGATGACTACTTCAATAAGTAATTAATCATGCAATGTAAAGATTTTGTTAAATAAACAATCGAAATTGATACAAAGCACATGTTACCATCAAATCATTGTTTGTGATTTAATTTGCTAACTATTTGCGACATTTGGTAAGAAAGAATATAGCGTACTCAGTATTTCCAACATTATCTTCCGTGGCTCTCACATAATTAGCTTTTAAAGCATGGAAATGTACTAATAATAGTAATACAAATGTTTGAAGTTGTAGGGGGAAAAACATACCATATTTACTCTAAGTTTATGCTTGTATACTTTTGGAAAATGGATAAAGATGAATCGGTGGCAAATAATTAAACACATTATAATAATAGAGTTCATAAAAAGAATATGACAATGGAACTACATACAGAATAATGCAAACTTGATCACTTTCAAATAAGCCGGTAGGATTAGGCTTCTCGATTAAATAATAGGAGTTACTGATGGGAATCTTCTTTCTCTTTAGTCCTTTCTTTTCTTTATTCATTAGAATAAACAAGTGATCTTGGAAAAATGGTTCATCAAGACAAATTCCAAATGAAATCGTCTTTACTGCAGGAAAATCATCCATTTAACCATAGTGCGGGGAAGAAAATTTTGAGTCTATTTAATTATATCTTTACGATTGAGTCATTTTTTACTTTTATAGATGATTTTGAGAATCTGACTATTTCGGGTTGAATTAATATATAAATTGATTTCTAATAAAATTTTAACCACTATATATTGTAATATCTATGCTTTAAAATTTATATATTTGATTGGCAGGTAACAATTGTTAAATTTATTGTAATAAGAAGTTCTTTACATCAGAGAGTTAAAAAGAAATATAAATAAGGTACTATAGCTGTAATCTCCAGTAAATTTTGACTGCAAATTTGGTATATTAAATTGACTTTAAAAAAATATTAGTAAATGTAAATTTTGAAAATTTCCTCTATTAGTTTAAATAAATATAAAAGAATTTGAATGAAATTTATTTATGAAAGCTAATTTATTGCCAAATATAATCAACTTTTTTAAGAGCATTCTTATTGATACAGATTAATAAGTTTATTTTAGTATAAACTTATACTGAATACAATAACATCGACTTATTCTAGATGTTTTATTGAAAACTTGTAATCAAATGGATTATAACTTACGAAGAGTATTTGGAACTACATTAAACATTGCAAATCGATAGTTGAAATGATTCTCGATTTTCTGTAAACCCATATTCAATTGTTATGGATAGTTTCTGATTTATAATCATTAAAGTGTTTAATCATTTGTTGAAAAGAAAAGGAGATCATTTTTGAATAACAGAGAAATATATATATATACACATATGAAATTAAAGTATCGTAAAAACAATTGGAATGGATTCGTTTGAAAATTTGCAATTGATCGAATTATGGCTTTATCGCCAGTTCAGTTCTTGCCCTTATAGGGATTTCCATGGATTGTACTATTTGAAGGTGAATTGTAAACACTTTGATAATTCTAAGTCAATTTTTTTATTTATTTGTATACATGAATATTTATTTATTTTTTTATGTTCATTTTCTGTATTTTTTTTTTCCATGATTACATATCATGATTTATTTTCACATCACATCTATCTTAGTAAATATAAGTTATTATGATCCTAAGTAATTTACTGTCTACACAACAAACAATAGTTATTGTTCAATATATTCAGATTTATAAATATACACAGCTGAGTGAACAATTTTACCTGCTCGAATTGTTTGGACTGATTTGATAGTGGACTGATATTTGTTTTTTTAATTAAACTTGATTAGCAGAGCATTTAAATGCATATGTGTCATGTGCAGATTGTTTAGGTGGAGACATTTCCTTTTTGGAACTTCCGCTTAAGTATTTACTTCCTATTGTTAAGGCAGTGAGCATTAACTGTAGCCAATTGTATGCATATTTTTATACAAAATGTACTGGAGACAATGATCTAAAATGGTAAAAGATAACAAAACATATATAAAATAAGAAAAATACATGCTCTCTGAATAATGAGATCTCACATCAAGGATCGTTTGCAATGGAGCTCTAACTTTGGGGAAAAAATACATGTCAACATTAAAATTAAACTATAGATATATTACTGAAGTAAAGTATGAGAATACAGCTGAAATTTACACGTATTCCCTCTTGTTCTTTTCCAAATTAATATTAGCTGTGATATTTTTCTCCTATAATATTGCTTTCCTTACACATATTTTCGTCTTCAGTGATCTCTTTCTTAAATATTTTAGCACGACTTTTAAATTCAGTTCACTGGAGCCCTTATAAGAAAACCATATACAATCATCTTTAATTATGCAAGACTAAATTAAAAAAACAATTTAGAGTATCTTCATACTGTAATTCAAAGCATTAGATTAAATGTAGAAATGTACCTAACAAAATTGATATTGGGTCGTCATGTAATTATGGAAGGATATCTGTCTGTTGGCTTCAACTTGGTTCAAAGAGGTTCAACGCAATGAGTTTTTCTCCAAATATATCAATTATTTGGAGTAATGTTCCCCTGTTCTAATAACCCAAGATCATCATGATGAAGAACTTCTATAGATATATTCCTTACTTGCCTGATTGTCTACCCTTCACAAAAACATAAATAATTTACAACTATAAGTGAACCAGTTATATAACTTCACGCATTAACAATAACTAAGAAGAGTAGAATTGTTCAGCCTTAGTAAAAGTGTAAACAATTGGCAAATATAAGTGAACCAGTGATACTATTTCCTACTCTAATAATAACTAAGAAGATTGGAATAACTGAATTTTAAATCACCAATGTTTTTTTTCAAGCAGTAGTTTATCCATATTTTGTAGAATCGTTCAGCGTTAATAAAAGTGTAAACAATTGGAAAATATAAGTGAACC
Source organism: Hamamelis virginiana (assembly GCA_017140935.1). Classification (NCBI taxonomy): domain Eukaryota; kingdom Viridiplantae; phylum Streptophyta; class Magnoliopsida; order Saxifragales; family Hamamelidaceae; genus Hamamelis; species Hamamelis virginiana. The sequence goes on along the minus strand of JAESVK010000734.1, from coordinate 229,989 downwards.
AGTGATACAATTTTCTGCTCTAACAATAACTAAGAAGATTGGAATTACTGAATTTTAAATCATCAAAGTTTTTTTCAAGCAGTAGTTTATGCATATTTTCTTCTGCTCTTTTGGTAGTTAATATTAGGCTTTATATTTTTCTCCTGCAATATTTCTTTCTTTACAAAGATTTTCGTATTCAGTGATACCTTTCTTAGATCTTATTGCATTACTTTTAATTTTCATTTCATTCTACTTCCTACAAGAAAACCATACACAATAATATTTAATTGTGTAACTAAAAAGACAGATTAAAGCACTTTCTTTCCGTAATTAAAAGCATTAAATCAAATATAGAAATGAACCTACAGGAATTGATATTAGCTCACTCTGTAGCTGTGGAAAGATCTGTCTTTTGACTCCAACTTAGCTCAAAGAGGTTCGTCACCATGAGTCTTTTTTTCCAAATCTTTTGGTTAACCAAAGAAATGTTAGCCAGTTCTGGTGACCCAAGATCGTCATCATGAACAGCTTCCATAGATATTTTGCTTATTTAATTCATTGTTTACTGTCTACACAACAAACAGTAGTTATTGTTCGATATATTCAAAACCATAAATATACACAGTTGAGAGGACAAAGTTATATAACTTTACGCATTAATAATAACTAAGAAGAGTAGAATTGTTCAGCCTTAGTAAAAGTGTAAACAATTGGCAAATATAAGTGAACCAGTAATACTATTTCCTGCTCTAACAATAACTAAGAAGATTGAGATTACTGAATTTTAAATAACCAAAGTTTTTTTTCAAGCAGTAGTTTATGCATATTTTGTAGAATTGTTCAGCCTTAATAAAAGCGTAAACAATTGGCAAATATAAGTGAACCAGTGATACAATTTTATGCTCTAACAATAACTAAGAAGATTGGAATTACTGAATTTTAAATCATCAAAGTTTTTTTCAAGCAGTAGTTTAATTTTTCTCCTGCAAAATTGCTTTCTTTACACAGATTTTCGTATTCAGTGATACCTTTCTTAGATCTTTTTGCGTTGCTTTTAATTTTCATTTCATTCTACTTCCTACAAGAAAACTATACACAATAATATTTAATTGTGTAACTAAAAAGACAGATTAGAGCACTTTCTTTCCGTAATTAAAAGCATTAAATCAAATATAGAAATGAACCTACCGGAATTGATATTAACTCACTGTGCAGCTGTGGAAAGATCTGTCTTTTGACTCCAACTTAGCTCAAAGAGGCTCGTCACCATGAGTCTTTTTTCCAAATCTTTTGGTTATCCAGAGAAATGTTACCCAGTTCTGGTGACCCAAGATCATCATCATGAACAACTTCCATAGATATTTTGCTTACTTAATTCATTGTTTACTGTCTACACAACAAACAGTAGTTATTGTTCAATATATTCAAAACCATAAATATACACAGTTGATAGGACAATTTTAGCTATTCGTATTGCCTGAACTGATTTGATAGTTAACTGAAGCAGCATAACACTATGAAGCATCCACAGGGTATAGTTAATATTACAAAAATCAAAAGTGGACAAAAAAAATATATGAAAAGTTAATTCAACAATAAACAAACATTTGATATAGGAAATGATTACTATTTACATTTTTGATACAAAGAACTAGCAAACTCTCAGAAGAGCTCACTTATTTCATGGACACTGAGTACAAATATAACTTAACTTAAATATTAATATAACAGGACGTTTGCAGTAAATACTATGTTAACCCTAACAAACAGTTAGATAAAAACAAAAAAGTAATAAAGAATGATGAGCTATACAGCAAGCATATGTCTATAGACATGGCAGATATTTGTAAGCATAATATTTTTTTCTGTGCTCGTATGAGTTTCAAGACAGATTGTGAGCTTAGTCAATATATTAAGAAAACATAAGTTATTTTTGTAGTTATACTTTTACTTTTACTTAATTTCCTTCGAAACGTGAACAAGACTATTATCTATATATAAAGATATTAAATGGCATATATAATTGATTCCGTCAATAGGTTCTCTAATGTTTACAGTAGTATTGGAGAATATTGAACAAACATTTCACATTTTACCAATTTCAAAATAATATGTGAAAATTTGGCTATTATTAATTATACTACATTTTTTAAGGAGTGTGTATAGATAATTAGCCATATTTTCACAAATTATTTTGAATGAGTATAATGCTATTTTTTAAAAAATTATTAAATTACGTACAGAAATGAAGTATGGAGTGGTTTATTATAGATTTAAACACAAGAAAATAAAACTTCTTGCATAAGCTGAAAAAATAATTCCTATCAAATGAACCACAAGAGGAGAGCTTTTTATGTAACCTTTGATTACACAAAAACTTTCGCCAGGGTTTGACCTGTGGACGAATCATTCTTTGCATTCCATTCCGAGAATCAGGTTACATTGTTTTCTCTCTTCCTATTGCATTTTTTATTTTATTTTTTCACTCAAGATCAGAGTTCTACAGAGCAATTTAAAAGGGAGATTGAGTGAAAAATCGAATTAGAAGTTAGCGTTTTCATCCCGAATCTTAAATTGGCGGCATTTTAAAAGTCAACAGTAGTGGATTGTTGTTATATTAGCATTAAGAATGTTTTTTATTTTATCTAAAGAATAAACCAAACAATCAATAAGACTCTAAGATAATAGTATTAATTTATAAAATAGAGTGTTATCCTTGAGATGGTTTAATCTATTGAACATTTAAATAAATACCACCATCAATGTTTAAGACAATAATATAATGTGTTTACACATCTTTCCATATATTTTTTTTTCAAAATTAAGAGTAGACATTATATTTTTCGCCTACAATATTGTTTTCGTTACATAGAGTATCGCCTTTGGTGAATTCTTTCTTAGATCTTTTAGAATTGCTTTTAAATTTGATTTCACTGTAGTACTTTGTTTCTGTCTGTTGACTTGGCGTTGAATTGGCTAGCCGAAATAAAAATATAAATAAGTCACAAATATAAGTGAACCAGTGATATAATTCCCTCATTAACAATAACTAAGAAGAACAGAAATACTGAGTTTTAAACCGATAAAGTTTATTAAAACAGCAGTTTACATATATTTTCTTTTGCTCTTTCTTAGATCTGTTTGCACTGTTTTTTAACACTTCATTTCAATATACTTTCTACATAGAAACCATATACAGGAATCTTTAATTATGAAGGACTAAAAAGACGGTTTCAAGCCTTTTCTTTCTGTAATTAAGAGCATTAAATTAAATGTAGAAATAAACTTACCAGGATTGATATTAGCTTATTGTGTAGTTGCAGAAGGATTCCTGTCTTTGGACTTCAACTTGGCACGAAGAGGTTTGCTACCATGATTTTTTTTCCAAATCTTTCGATTATCTAAAGGAATGTCACTCATGTATCATGACCCATGATCATCATCATGAACAACTTCCATAGATATTTCTCTTACTTATCTCATTGTCTAGGCTACAAGAAAACATAAATAGTTGACAAATATAAGTAAACCAGCGATATAACTTTCTGTACTAACAATAATTATGATGAAAACAATTGTTGAAATTTAAGTCATTAAAGTTCGTCTAAAAAAGTAAAAATAAAACAAGCTGTTGAAAAGTTGCTTGGGATCTTTAATCTTTCCACGGTACAGTATATCTATTGGGAAAGAATAAATTTGCAAATCATATTCAAGTAGATGAAAAACTAAAATAGGTAACATATAACGATACACCAAACATATTAACAGCAAAGATTATCAAAGAAATTTAAACATAATCCAAAGAAGTAAATTGAATTTATTGAAAAAAGAATTTTACTTTGAAATTCTGCCCATCAAAATATTTTATATGATCTAACAACCATATTCAATAACAAAGAGAACGTAGTTTTTTCACACAAATTTGGGAGTAAAATTAAAAACGGTAGCTTAACATTTCAGAGCTAGAAGAATATATACATAAATAGTTGAGGTTTTAGGGAAATAACTAATTTGAGGATAATGGAAAGAGCTAAATTGAATTCGCTATAAAAAATACACCTTACTTTGTAAAATTGCTAATCCAAATGATTAATATGACGTAGCAGCTATCCTCAATAACAAATATAATATAGTTCCCTTCTAGTATGGCATTTGCGAGGCACGAGAATACGTTTCCAATTATCATAAACATTTGAAGGTAGATATATTTTTTTATACTATATATCACATAAATTAATAAAAAAAAAAGAGTTCATTATACGGTATATAATGTTCGGTATCATTCGAATATACAAGCAACCACTTTACTTAATTCACTGTATATCTGTATACAAAATGATGTCATTAACAAAGAATAACTCCTTTGCATATAATTTTTATGTTTAGGTCTAAAAGCATACTTACAGTCTTTGTTCATTCTTAGTTCTCTTAAGAGGCTCCCAATGTGGATCATTAACATTTTCTTCCCACGGTGAACATAGATTAGCAGATATTTCCTCCCAATCTCCATCAGGGAACCTGTGCAAGTACATATCTTTTAGTTCAATTTGTCCCATGCTCCTCACTTCAAGCGTGGAGTGGCTTCCACATAAGTAGCTTTTAAAACGTGGAGATCTACTAATAATAGTAATACAATTGTTTGAAGTTGTAGGAGAAAAAAATATCATATTTAATATTAGTTTATATTTGGATACTTTTGGAAAATGGATGAAGATGGACCGGTAGCAAATAATTAAATACCTTATAGTAATAGAGCTTACAGAATAATGCAAACTTGATCACTTTCAAGTAAGTAGGTAGGATTAGCCGTCCCGATTAAATAAGAGGAGTCACTAATGGGAATCTTTTGTCCTTTTAGTCCTTTCTTTTCCTCATTCATCAGAATAGACAAGTGATATTGGAGGAATGGTTTGCTCCTAATCTCCATCAGGGAACCTGCGCAAGTACATATCTTTTAGTTCAATTTGTCCTATGCTCCTTACTTCAAGCATGGACCGTCCATTCAGCACACATCGCAAACTGTATGATTTCTACTTAACTGCATGATCGCTTTATTTGTATGGTAACTCCTGTGAATAAAGTGCAAGTATTTTGCTGTCGAAAGAAAACATATAGGATTTTTTTTTTCATACAGTATGTTAATATAATAAGATGTTACATAAATTAGCTCAGCTTGTAATAATTTCAGTAAGTGGGCTTTGTCAAGTTACCTTCTTCTTGCAGCCCAAATAATAGAGTTTAATTTAAGTAAAATAGAAGAAACAGTGAATAACAGCTGCCTTAATAGAGTAACAATATAAATAATATAGTGTGTTAATTGTTCTGCGTACATAAACTTAATATTCAAAGTACATAAAAAGTAAAAAAGAAGTTACCGTTGACATGGCAAATTATATGAAGATCTCCAAGGGAAAGCTACGCCAGCCTTCTCTGGCAAGGAGAAAATATGAACCACCAAGCAATTTTATAGACAGGTCCAATTCTCCTCATCAACAGCACCTAGTTGAGGCGTACAAATCATTAAATTATGTGTAAATCATTAACTGTGTTTGTGAACTGAAACAGATTTTATCCAGCACACAAGTTGATAACAAAGGTCGAGTTCAATCTGTACGGGACCGAACAGAATTTAAATGTTCCAGAAACATACTGATCTGATGAAGTCACTAATCTCAGTACTAAAGGTTTAAGAGGGCACAGAAGAAAAATTAATCCAATTTTTAAAAAATTAAAACGAAGTATAAATAAAAGGAAATAGTAAAGATTATAACTGATTGTTGGATAGACTTAAATTGCTGTGTAGACCATTCATACCAAAAATCACAGTGATCTAACAGTGAGGTCCTAAGAATGCGATCTTGGAAAAAATGCACAAGATTAAAAATTATTGCTCATACATTACCGTGTAGGATACAAACAATTAAAACAATAAATTTCCTATGAAATACCATGGATATAATTTAACTATAAATCTAATGTGCTGGCTCATGGAAAGAGTAACTTTTGACGAGTTAACACAAATGAGGAATAAATTTGAATTAAATATAACACTGCAGTACCACAACCCAATATCCAGAACACAGCGAACAGACACAAAAAGAAAAAAAAATCATAGTAGCAAAACAGAGGTACCATTTCTGGTAATTCAAAAAAGGGCCAACTAATATTGGTCTCGTAGGTACATATCATCTATATCTTTGATTAGGAGGGGAAAATAATATACTATACTCTATGTAGGATACAACATATATCAAAATTTCAACACAAAACTGATTGGGGAGAACGGAGATCAGAAAATAAAAGCACGAAGCAATAACAAAGTAAAATAAAAAACAACAAAAAATACGAAATAAAATGCACAAAGCAAATAGAACAATAATCAAGTAAAATCAACTAATAACAGGCGAAATAAAAAAGCAGCAATAAAAATGAAGATCTCACTTAACGGTATGACCGCGATACAGCTTCAGAGCAGGTGAAATCGACATAGAGAGAAGAGATAGCAGTTTGGTCTGCTATGGAGACGAGAACAAGCAAATACCAAATTGATGATTCAATAATATCTTCAAATATATATAAAACTAATGATTACTGAACAAATAACCTAAGACTACAACATATATATAATTCCCACAACAGAGATGCTAGAGAAAAGAACCTCCTCAACACTGTTAACATTCATAACCTATCCGTGAATCTCGCCTTCCACAACCTAGATGGAGCAAAACACAAAAAAAAAGAGAAATGAAAACAAATACTGATAAAAGGAAGGAGAGAAACGCAGCAAAGAACCTTAAACCCTCTTTTCTTCTGTGTAGGTCGGCTGTAGTCGAGAGCAGGCATGAGAAAAAATCGAGAAGAGAGAGAGACACATTACATAACGAGAGAGAGTTCCAGAAGAGAAGATAAACCTCATGAAACTTCTTCTACAAGCTACGATCGAATAAGAACAATACCCTGACACAGGCCAGCAAATAATCTGCACAGATAATCGATTTCAGACGGCACTTTTCAATTCCACTTGCAAGAGCGCTGCCGTTTCGTGACTGAGAGAGCAAACTAAATGGCGCGTTTTGCAAGCATGAGTTGTAACTCTAACAAGCTGCGAAAGATATCTTCCAGATTGCAATCAATCACAAAGCCTGGCTGACAGGAAACTTGTCGATTTCACACTCCGAATAGGGTCAAAATCAAAATACGCTGCCGTTTCAGTTCGATGAACAGTGTCAAAATCGAAATCTGTTTTTTCATCTGAAATCGGAAATTGGCGTCGTTTTGCGAGCAACCCAAGCCGAATTGCTGCCGTATCGACGATATGAACAGTAACCATTCGAGGATTGCACTTTTACGCTTATAAGGGTTTATATATATATATATTTGGGGTCACCAAAAGTTTATTTTCCTTAGTTTTTATAAAACTTCGTTTTGTCATAACTTTTTCACACGAACTCCGTTTTGTGCATATTTTATATGCATGAAAAGCTTCGGAAGTCTAGTTTCTGATTTTAAGAATCATTTGCTTAAATAAGTATTTATGCATATCATTATTCGTTATTCTTTCATATCAGAATAGTCTAGTAAATTATCATTTTGCGAGTTAGAGTTGCATTTGTGGAAAAAGGCCGAGTCTAGTGGATTACATCGATTAAGGTAGGAATATAATTATCCTCTTTAACACTGATGATATGAATTTATTAAAATGATTCTTGTGAAATAATCTTTGAAACATATTTGGAAACTACGATGCATGAAATTATAACTGTTTTGGAAATATTGTGTGTGGTATGATTTATATGAATTTGGTAATGGCATATGAAATTATTTCTTGAACTCATATTTGCAGAATGTTCATATTATGAAATAATGATTTGATAAATTATATTTATATGCCTTTCACAAATAATTTATGCCTGGCTGGAAAATGTGATATTAATATGAAATGAAATGCATGGAATATATATATTTGGCTCAATCTGTATTCAAAAGGGCGTAGTGTCCTGGGTTGGACCCGAAGGAATTATAAGGGCGTAGTGTCAGGGTGGAGCCTTGAGCATGACCCGAAGGAAATAGCCCATGTAAGTGGCTTACCATCGATAAGAACCCGTTGTGGTTATGATATATTTTTGAATGCTGCGCTAGAGGCTCGTTAGCCTGAAAGACAACTACTAGTACTTTCGTGAGACAAAACCAAAGGGATACGAAGACGGACATGGATGGTAAACATGGTTTGTGAAATATGAAACCCACACTGGATTTATAAATGATTTAGAAATGATGAATATTATTTATAATTCTTGCATCGGTATTATTATTGTTAATTGAGGATAATATATTCCTAACTGCTGTGTTTTTATACGGCAGATGAACTGGATTTCTGGTAGAGGTTTGTTTATAAAAGAACTCTACACAGTATGTGGAAATTAGCAGTGGTTGAGGACTAGTCAAGAGTTTATTCATTGTGCATTTAAGTACTTTGAACTATTATATTATTATCCTATATGCCTCGGTTGTGGGCATTAATATTCGGTTTGACTTCGTTGGTATTTTCTCGTATTTGGGGCATTTGTATGAATAATCCATATCATATCATATTGTTATAATATTTTTATTCTCTCCTGATAGTGGAAATATGGATGAGTAGTACACACTGTACCTTCAGTTTTACACGTGTCAATCCACATTGTGTGGTTGGCATAGTTGTTAAATTGAGGCGTTATATCTTCCTTTCAACTACCCCATTTTTTGAGGAGTTTTGGGAGCCGAAAAGTTATGTGAATAACCTTTTTCGTCACAAAAATTTTCGATGTTTTAGTTCTTAAACTCTCTACCTCTATCACTTCTCACATGAGTAATTGAGTGGCCTTAAATGTTTTCAAGCTTTTTGCAAAGTTTTATAAAAACACTACTAGCTTCACTCTTTTGAGCAATAAATAAAACCTATGTATATATTGAAAAATCATCAAGAATGACAAAGGCGTAGAGTTTACCACCAAGACTTTTTACATCATTTGGTCCAAACAGATCAAGATGTAGCAACTCCAAAGGTCTAGATGCAGAAATGAAATCTTTGGTTTTGAAACTTGTTCTAGTTTGTTTTCCAAGTTGGTGAGCATCACAAACTTTATCTTTTGTAAAATTAGCTTTGGGCAAGCCACTAACCAATTCCTTTTTAGAAATATTATGTAATAAATCCATACTAGCATGCCCAAGTCTTCTATGCCATAACCAACTAGTTTATTGCAAAGCGGCAAAACATGTTATATTTTGAAGTGCTAATTCATTAAAATCAATTGTGTATACATTTTTAAAACGTTTTGCAACAAAAATTTTGTTTTGATTTTCATCAAGCACATTACAAGAAGAAGATGTATAATTAACAAAATATCCATTATCACATAATTGACTAATGCTAAGCAAGTTATGTTTTAAACCATTAACTAGCAATACATTATAAATAGTGATAGAGGAATTTCAAATTTTACCTTTACCTATGATTTTACCCTTGGCATCATCTCCAAAAGTGACATAGTCACCACCATTGTAGTTGAGGGAGATGAATTTGTCTTTGTCACCGGTCATGTGCCTTGAACATCCACTATCCAAGTACCACTTTTCTTTGTCTTGAATTGAGTTCATGCAAACCTACAAAACAAATTCAAGTAATTTCCTTTGGTACCCATACCTTCTTGGGTCCTACATTGTTAGATTTTGTAGTTCCTTTTGGAATCCACATAACCATTTTCCCAATGCCTCTTTTGCCTCTAAATGGACAAAAATATCTAACATGACTTTGTCTTTCACAATATAAACAAGTAGCATTTGCATGTTTATTTAAATGATTGTGAGATTGAGAATCATTTGAATTCTTTTGAATTGAGGCTTTAACAAAGAAGTCAAGGTATAATGAAGATTTTTTAGCATTTGAATTTGATTCAAATCCTAGTCCTTCTTTTGAAATTTTCTTCACCACTTGTAAATTTGAAAATAATTTTGTTCAAGTCCTCAATTTTACTTTTCAAAATTTCATTTTCATATTTCAAGGACTCATAATTATTTGAAGAATTTGAAGTGGATGAAATAATTCTAAGTTTTTCAATTTCACATTTTAAAACTTTATTTTTATCTATTAAAGATTCATAGTCATTTGAATAACTTGAAGAAGATGGAACATTTCTATAATTTTCAATATCGCATTTCAATTCTTCAATTTCTTTAACAAGTCTCAAATTTTGATCATGCAAAGCTAATTTTTCACTTGTGATAGTAGTGATGTCTTTCATTAAGATTTTGTGAACTTTGTTAAAAGATAAATTCTTATTGCACAAATCCTCACACATATCATAAAGTTCATCAATAGATAAATCATTATCATCATGAATATTAGAGTTTGAGCTAGAGGGTACCTCATCAATTTCATTTACCATAAGACAAAAATTCGTTGTTTCTTCATGAGTGTCATCCTCACTTTTAATTGCATCAATTACTTCATCCCAAGTAACATTCATGGCTTTTCCTCTTCTATCATTTCTTCGATAATTCTTCCTTTCTTCTTCCTTCTTGGTGGGCATTGAGCAATTCCATGTCCCGATTTTTTGCAATGGTAGCAATTTTCGTTGTTGCTTGAGCTTCCACCTTGATTGGGCTTCCCAAGAACTCTTATTCTTCTCAAGAACTTTTGAAACTTTCTTGTGATGAGTGCCATGTCTTGATCATCATTTTCATTGAATTTATCATCACTAGCATCATCATGAGAGGTGGATTTGAGAGCAAGGTTCTTCTTTGGCTTTTCATCCTCTTGTCTTTTCAAGGTAGTCTCATGAGTCAATAGAGAGCCAAAGAGATCGTCTATATCAAGTGTATCCAAATCTTTGGATTCTTAAATAGCCGTAACTTTTGATTCCCATGACTTAGGAAGAATTACAAGAATTTTTGAAATGACGTCCCAATTTGTAATGGTACTACCAAGGACTTTCATTTCATTAATAATGTGAGTAAAACGAGTAAACATAGAACTAACATTTTTATTTTCTTCTATCGTAAACAATTCATAATCTCTTGTAATCATGATGAGTTTAGAATGTTTTACCTATTTTGTGCCTTCATACGTTACTTCAAGCTTTTTCCACATTTCTTGAGTGGTATCACATCCGGAAATTCGGTTGTATTCGGCATCGCTCACTGCACAATAGAGTTCATTATTTGCTCTTAAATTGACTTGAAGTAGCTTCATGTCATTCTCACTTCATTCATCCATGCCCTTAGGTACTTGAGTTCCATATTCATTAGTTTTGTAGATGACTTTATTTCCCTTCATAATAACTCTCCAAACAGCCATGTCATAAGATTCAATCCAAATTTGCATTCTATTTTTCCAACTCTTATAATTTTTACCATTGAAATAAGGAGGTCGATCAACGGAATGGCCTTGTGAAAAGCTCAATTCCTTAATATTTGCTATGATCTTTTACTCAAGAAAACAATCAAATATTGAGCACTAGCTCTGATACCAATTGTTGTCCCAAATAAATAACCCTAGAGGGGGGTGAATAGGGTTTATGGCAAACTTTAACAAGTATTATCAAATAAAATTTAGGTTCAATTACTAACAGCAGAAGCAATAATATAAATGCAAGTAATTGAAAAGAGAAAGGGCGAGAGAAATCAAACTCAGCGATTTAACGAGGTTCGGACTCCGCCTACACCTCGCCTTAAGCACCCAGCTCAAGGATTCCCACAATCCACTAAGGATTAACTCATTCAAGGTGGATAAACTTTTACACAGTCTTCTTTATCCCAGGTGGAAGACTTTCACCCAAGCTTACAAAAAACTTTCTCAATGGCTCACAAAGAACCCACAAATATACTCACAAATAACACCTCACAAAGAACACTCAATGCAATCTTACAAAGATTGGTTGTGTACAATAAATGCTTCAACAAGCTGATTTACACAAGTATAAAGCTCAACTAATAGCCTCTCAAATGATTAACAAGTATAGCTCTAGTATTTGTAAGAGAAAGCTTTGAATGATGAATGCTTGTAATGAATGATATTAACTAGAGTTGGATTAATAGCAATAAATGAGAAGCAAACCTCTTTATATATCCATTTGGGTATGAAATAACAGTTTGAAATAAGTTTGAACCTCATTGGACGAGAGGAGAAGAGCAGGCCTCATTTAATGTTTCAAATGCCCAAAGAGGAAAGAGACATTTTGTAATTGCAGAGCGATTAGTCGACTAGGCAAAGGAGATTAGTCGACTAGCAAGTTAATTTTTCAAAGCTTTTGAGTTCCCGGGCTCGGTTAGTCGACTAAACAAGAATGGTTAGTCAACTAGACAATAATGGTTAGTCGACTAGAGAAGTTAAAAATAGATTGAGAAATTTTCCGAGCACGATTAGTCGACTAGACTAGGGGATTAGTCGACTAGACTAGGGGATTAGTCGCTTAGCTATTCTGCATTTTACAAACTTGGCTACTGAAGGGTCTTTAGTCGACTAGCCAAAGGGATTAGTCGACTAGAGAGCTTATTAGTCAACTACTCAAATGATTAGTCGACTAGACTTGGAATTTTCAATGTTCTAGCTACTGGACGATGATTAGTCGACTAGACTAAGGGTGTTAGTCGATTAGACATGCTCTTAAGCTAAAAAAACTTGATATTCTTGAGTCTAAATCAACTTATAACATTTCAAGTAGTTAACTAAACTTTCAAGAGCATTTTAGACTAAGTTACAAAGCATTTTACAAGATTTCTAAGTCAATGTATGCTAATGCAATATGAGAAATCTTTTTGACTTGAGCTATGCAAGTTTGATTAGTTGAGTTGCCTTACAAAATGAATCCTAATCAACTTGACTTCAAGGTCTTCAAGGAATGGCTTCAAGATGACTTCCATAAGCTTCATGATCCAATGACTTTGAATATTTGCACAATTGAGAAGCTTGGAATGTGTTGATGAGCTCCAACAAGATATGGCTTTGATTCTATGAAGACAAAAACGCTTAACCATTTGTTAGTAACTAAAGTAATGTTTGTTGATCATCAAAATATGGTCAATGCAATTGACCTTAGGGTTAACATTGTTCTTTTGGACTATATTGCCCTTTTAACGTAAATTTTTTTTTGACTTTATTTAAATTTTCGTACAAAATCCCAAAGTTTATACATAATCCCCATAAATAAGCATAATCTTCAATCCCCAACATAAATAATAATCCCCAGATTAGTACAAAATCCTCAATACTCCATTTTTATTAGAATCCCCAAATTTACTTAGAATCATCAATCCCCAACGTGTATGTGTCATGTCACATCATCATTTAATACAAGTCAAACAATATCTCCTACCTAATTTTTTTTAATATAAATTTGATAAAACATAATCTCCATAATTACACGGAATCTCCAATCCCCACGTAACAACATAATCTCCAACTATACACAAAATCCCCAATCTCCAGCTCTATATATTGCCACATCATTTCTCCTATTTAATATTTCATATATAAACCTATCACACCAATTGAGAGTAAAAAATATTTTAAAACTTTAATATTTATAAGAAAATTAAAAATTTTCTTTATTTAATATTTAAATATTTATTAAAAAATAAAAAATAAAAATACTTTATGAGAAAATTAAAAACAAAAATTATTTATTATGGCATTTTATGTCAATAATCTTAAGTTTTCGAATTATTATGTGAACGAACACGATCCAAAGATAATTATGTAAATATTTTTTTTGGACCAAAACACCCAAATAATTACCATTTTACCAAGGAAACGGTCAAAAGTAAAATTTTTTTCTAAAAGTTCTGTTAACAATCCCCAATTTAAACAAAATCCCTAATTTTGTACAAAATCTCCAATCCCCAGAAATGAACAGAATCCCTAATTTAACAAAGGATCTCCAAATTAACACAGAATCTCCAATTTTACTAAGAATCTCCAATTCCCAATTTCAAACCCATCATTACTGGGGGACATGAAATGACGAGCATTAAATATTGATTTGACATGTTGGGGATTGGAAATTATGTGTAAACCTAGGAATTTTGTATAAAATTGGGGATTAGGGATTCTGTGTTAAATTGGGGATTGAGAATGTGTAAAATTAGAGATTAGAGATTCTGTACAAATTGGGGATTCTATATAATATTGGGGAATGGGGATTATGTGCAAAATTAAAAGTTAAAGTCAAATTTTGACCATTTAAAAGGTATTTTGGTAAAAAAAAATAGTGATAGGTTCATCTTTGTAATTATCTTTGGATCGGGTTCATTCACATTGTTAGCCCTAACGTCAATTCCATTAACCACATTTTGATGATAACCAAACATTACTTAAATCACTAACTCTTGGTTAAGTGTTTGTCTCCTTAGAATCAAAGACTGATCTTCTTGGAGCTCATCAACATATCCCAAAGCAAATCATGATGCGTATATGCTCATACAAGGGCTTGTGAAGATCAATTTGAAGCAAAGCTTTTGTCTCCAATGTATTAGGAATTAAATGTAAGGCATCTCAATTATTTAACATTGCATTGCTCAAGACAAAACATTTTTACTCATATTGCATTGGCATACATCACATAGAATAGTTGTATTGTGCTTAAACCTTGTCAAAAATAGTTTTTGAAACCTTAGTTAACTAGTTTAAATGTTGGAAGTTGACTTAGCTTTAAGAATCTTAAAATATTGGCTTTTAGACATAACTAGTCGACTAACCCAAGCTAACTAGTCAACTAACTATTGTTACAGTAGCCATGTTTTTTAGAATTCTGAATCTAGTCGACTAACAGTCAAACTAGTCAACTAGCTATTAGACTAGTCGACTAATCCTTGGACTAGTCGACTAATCGATGAGGTAGTAGCCATGTTTTGAGAGGCACTTAAATTAGTCGATCAAAAATCTTTTACCTAGTCGACTAATCGATTCCGAAAAATTTCTCATAAGTGATTTTATCAAACTAGTTGACTAACACTTGTTCCTCTAGTCGACTAATCGTGCCCATGAACTTTAAAATACTTTGAATTTAAGTTAGTTCGTTGACAAATTTTGTGACTAGTCAACTAATTCCCTTTGCAACTCAGAAACGGCTAATTCATCTTATAGAATGTTGTGCATTTAATGCCCCCTGCTACTTCTCTCTTCCCCCATTTGGCTTGTAAGTATTGCAACGGTCATTTGAGACCAACTGCATTATAAATACACCTCTTTCTCTCATTTATGATTATCAATTCAAAAGAGTTAAGAGCATTCATTTGGGCATTCATTATTCAAGCTTCCTTGTGAAAATTTCTTGAGCTATCTTTGTTAATCATTTGAGAAGCTATTAGTTTGAGCTTATACTTGTGCAAATCAGCTTGTTGAAGCATTTATTGTATCACACTTAAATCATTTATTTCTTGTGATCTAAAGGTGGTGTTTTGACCCTTGTTGGAGTTTGAAGTTTGTGAAGCAAATCCAAGCTTGTGAAGGAGAGCTGCTAGCTCTTGTTGTTGTAAAGGTTTCTCTAACGGAAGGAGTGTTTTTGTGATAGTGGATTGAATCCTCAAGCGGTGCTCTTGAAGCGTGGACGTAGGCAGAGACCGAACCATGTAAAAATATTGTGTTTGATATCTCTCTACTCTATCTCTCTTCCTATTAAGTTTTATTTATTTGTGCATTAGCAAAATTAATTGGTTCATAATTTTATTTGGTAATATTTGCTCAAACTCTGCCAAAACCTTATTCACCCCGTCTAGGGTTATATTACTTGGGACAACAATTGGTATCAGAGCAAATGCTCAATATTAGATTGTTATCTTGAGCTAAAGATCAATGGCAAACGTAAAGGAATCGATCTTTTCATAAGGTCATTCCGTTGACCGACCTCCTTTCTTTAATGGCGAAAATTATAAATGTTAGAAAAATAGAATGCAAATTTGGGTTGAATCATATGACATGGCTGTTTGGAGAGCAATTATTAAAGGAAATCATGTTATCTAAACAACCGCTGAAGATGACACTCAAACTCTCAAAGACATGGATGATTTGAGCGAGAGTGACATGAAGCTACTTCAAGTCAACTCAAAAGCCAAAAACGTTTTTTATTGCGCTGTAAGTGACGCTGAATACAATCGTGTTTCCGGATGTGATACCGCTCAACAAGTATGGAAAAAGCTTGAGGTCATATACGAATAAACCAAACAGGTAAAGCGTTCCAAACTCATCATGGCCATGCGTGATTTTGAATTATTTAAAATGGAAGAAAATGAAAATGTTAGCTCTATGTTTACTCGATTTACTCATATTACTAATATTTGAAAGCTTTTGGTAAAATGGTCTCAAATTGGGATATTATCTCAAAAATTCTTATCATTCTACCAAAATCATGGGGACCAAGAGTCATTGCTATTCAAGAATCCAAAGACTTGGATACACTTGGCATAGATGATCTTTTCGGTTCTTGTAATAACTCGGAGTTTTAAAACATTATTTTATGGGTTTATATTAAATTTGTAATTCTTTTTGAAAATAAAAGGTTTTAAAACAATTTGGAAATGCCAAACAAGTCCCACCCCATTTCTTTATAAGGCATGCAGCCACCTTATGTCCTTCACATTTGAGAAAATAGAATCGAGATAAAAGGGAGGTACAACTTGAGGCCGTGGACTAAGGGAGTGTGGTTGCAGGAGTTTTCACCGGAACATCGTCGGATTTCAACCTTCTTGGTGGTAAAGGTGAGTGTTAGATGTATGCCCTAAAAGCAATTTGTTAAGTTGTATTTAGGGAACATTATATTTCATTATATTCATGTATGAAACTTTATTCATTTATGAAATGACTTATTTTATCATGTAAACTTGTGTTTAATTACTGTTCATGAAAAGTCCTTGGATGGTATGATAGAGAGTTATATCTAAAGTGTTGAGATGAAGAGACTTGTAACTTTCAAGTACATCTATTCTAGACTTGTTCCTAATCACAGGTTTATATATTTGGGCGATTATAAACCGTTAAATGCCCCAATGAGTATTTTTCATTATTCAACCCTATTTTCTTTGTGTTTTGTGTTTAAATGGTTATAAATGCTTTCATATTTGAACCATCTTGGTTTTGTATATTCTTGACTACTTGTAAACAAGCTAGGCTTGGCACATGTAGTGCTCGATATTTATATGCACTCAAAGTGTTTGATGAAATGTTCAAGATAATGTTTATTTCAATTTAACACCATTATGCTTTTAAAGTTAAATCCTCCATCAAAGACCATTCTACAATGGATCCTAGATGAGAAATCATTGTGAGAAATTCATGTTCATTGGTTGTGGATGGAATGAAACCCAAGAATCCAACCATTTACATTTCATTGTATTTTTCTTTAGTTTAGTTATTTTAGTTACTCTATACAACTCCACAGACACAACAACCCCATGATTTTACACTTTCTTTTGCATTCATTGGTTAGCAACACATAAGGATCATTTGAACCTAAACCACTCCCTGTGGATATGACTTGGGGACTCCCTCAATATTATTGCTTGACGACTAGTGGATTGCTATGCTTGGGATTCTATTGGGATTCTATTGAGCATCGCATTTTTAGTTTATACACACACACACACACACACGCATATTTAAATGAAAACAAATATATATAAAATCATCTCACAGTATATAGCTACATGGTTATGAAGAACAAAACACATTCATAATTCTAAATTCAGATCAAACAACATTTCAAAAAAATATCATCATATAGTAACTTCTAGAAATACCCAAAATAAATTTGAGAAGTAAAGGATACAAGACTATAGTATACATGCATCATACTCTATTTTTTAATCATCCACCATGTATAAACAGTTATACACCCCAAAATAAATTCAAATCGGACCAAATACTCACATACATGAATCAGACGCAAATACTCATCGACCAAATCCCATTTACAAAGATCTAAATCAAACATAATCCAATGTATATATACGACTCAAACCAAAATTCCACACCAAAAATACATTTTTTTGTCAACCCATGTAAATACCCAGGCATCAATGGAAAAAAATTTGAGCTACACAACTATCTCATACTCAAAACCCCATTACCATATACATAGGGCAAAATCCAAACATTACACATCTGTATATACACGACCCAATCCAACATTCACTCCCAAAATCCATGAATTTACAGGCATAATTGGAAAAAGATGTGAGCTTTATCACTTTTTCATACACAAAGATACATTATCATATACAGAGTGTTAAATCAAACAATAAAACAACTGTATATACACGTATCAATCCAACAGTCACACCCAAAATCCCATATTCCGTCAACTATATGAAAAAATCCATGTGGTAACATGCATCATTGGAAAAAGATAGGATCTTTAGAACTATTTTGTACTCAAATATACATTATCACATACAGAAGGTCAAATCCAACCACAATACCACTGTATATACACAACTCAATCGAATAAACACTCCCAAAATGCAATATACCATCATCAACATTAAAAAGCACATGTAGTTAGAAGCATTAGCGGAAATAAAAAAGTATTTTATTGGCTTTTCCCATGGAAGCTAGTTTTTTCTTTGCCGGTATACCAGAGATGATGTTCGGCGCAGTGAGGAATGCCCAAATCTCATGTGATCATGTCTTGAGAATGTGGGTAATGGAAACCCAAATGGATAAATGATAAGAATGGTGGCTCCTAAATTCTCGTAACTGATATATCTCCTTTATAAGAAATGTTGGCGCCCTTTTAGGAAGCCATTAAATCTTCTGATGGTCATTTTAGACATTTCATAAATGTATCTACTTATTTAAAAAAATTAAAAAAAAAATCTGTTGGACTTTTGGGTAAAGCCATCTTATACCAGATAAAACCCTAAAATTTATGGTTCAACAGTAAACAACCCATTTACATCCCAAACTCCTATCACAACCAAACAGACACAAAACAAACCTGAAACCGAAGGACAGAAAAAAGGAAGAAGAAAAATAAATGAAACTAAACGTGGCTTACTTCAGCAGTTAATCGGTGGCAAGTTCTACCTCTGGCAGTAAGAAAATAAGATATGATATAAAACAAAGCGGAAGCGAATACAACATGGATTAGATCCGTTTAGCATGGTAGATTACAATTATTATAAATAAATGAAATTGACATACCGATAGGAGCCAAAGTAGCCGCTATAATAGAGAATAAGAGAAAACCCCAATGGCAGTGATACTACACTCAACCTGCCTATACATTCAGAATGATAAGATTTCATAAAGCACAATGATATATATAGGCAGTTAGGTGATGACCACTAGCCAAAGTTTCCAAATCCAACTAGGACTCAACCTATCACAATCCTAATGGGTAAGGCACATAGAATCTAATCTCCACATTAATTAGAACTCTAAAACATTAGTAAATTAAATATGATCAAATGGTGTAAATAAAATACTACGATTAACTAACCACTTGATTTATGGGTCTCACTTTCACAAGATCATCACAATTAACTTAGGATTTTTAAGAAAACAAAAGAGCTATAAAGTCCATAAAAATTCTTACACTGGCAACTCCAGTTTTCTCCGGCTGCTCTCCTAAGCTCTCTGCCTCTCTCACATGAAAGGAGCGAAAAAGGTTGTTTTCATATGACAAGTGACTTAATGACTTTTAGGAAAAAGATTAATGACATAAGTTGAAATGCATAATAAAATAAAACTGCATAATAAAATTCAAAGATAACTAATGGAATGTGGGTACAAACCTACCAAGCCCCATAAGTCTTATTGTTCAAAATCAAAGTGCAAAGCGCCCACATAATGCTTAATATACATAAGTGTTACGAAATGACTGCACATGGCAAAAAATTGAGATGAGATCTCACAAAAGTACGAAGGCCAGTGTTGTTGTTATTATTATTATTATAAGGGTGGTGGAGGCATTCCTCCCAGTGAAGATGTATCAAGTTCTATGAACGACATGTGTGCATTAAAATGAGCTACCAAACAGGTCCCTTTCCATTAACAAACACATTTCCAAATGGCATTCTTCTCCTATGTTAGTCTTCACCGGTGAAGGAGATGGAGGTGTAGCACTGAGCTGCTGCAACTCCGGCGATTTGCCAAAAAAATGGAGGATTGTTTTGTTGAGTTGGAAGGTAGAATTCAGATTTGGGTATCATATCTTTAATCCTACAACTCCATCTTCAACGACCCAAATCAACAAATGGTTCTCTAATCAATTCGATCCAGCGAGCACGTACACTTATGTATCTATATTATACTAACTTCGTCCGTCGGCAAATAAGAAGAAATGGTGAAGGGAAATTAATAATAAGCAAACTATTTGGTTATGCATTTATTCATGG
Organism: Hamamelis virginiana; assembly: GCA_017140935.1. Lineage (NCBI taxonomy): Eukaryota > Viridiplantae > Streptophyta > Magnoliopsida > Saxifragales > Hamamelidaceae > Hamamelis > Hamamelis virginiana. Next base: position 209,637 of record JAESVK010000734.1, on the reverse strand, counting down.
GAATGTTCTGTTTAGTAGTACGCATTACTCTACACGTCATTTAGACAAGCTTAACACGATATCAAATTGAAGCTCCTTTTTACGATGTGCATATCTGATCCAACATGTGGGTACAAGTAGATGGCCACTTGCACAAACAGCTTGTATTAATAATATATATTAATCCATTATTAAGACCTGGCTCCCTATTTGCTTTTACTTTATTTAAAATTATTTTTGAAGAATTATCTCTTCACATATATATTTTTTTTAACGTAAGTTTTCATATATCAAAATTATTTTAGAAGTGATTGTGGCAAAAGTTGGGGCCTCATTACTTTTATCACAATATATCACTTTTAGTCTAAAATTTTTACGAATCATCCTATCATTTTTCAAGTCATCTAAAAGTTAATATTATAATTTTTCTTAGATTAAAGTAAAATTTTGAGACCAAAAAGTGATTTTTTTTAAAAAAAAATATGCAAACAGGACTAAAGGCCTATTTGCATTAGCTTTTCTTTAAAATCACATTTGGAACTCAAAATTTCACTTATAATCTAATAAATGAGGTGATAATTACACTTTTAGATGATTTGAGGAATGATAGGATGACTACTTCCGAACTATTGCCACAGTCACTTTTAGTATGAAAATTTTATCAACGATCCCATCACCCATCAAGTAGTCTAGAAGTGATTAATACAAACAGTCACATAGGTCTCCAAAAGTGATTTAAAAAAAAAACCTAGTAGAGATCGGGGTTTAACTTGATCAATTGGCCCTCAACCTAGTACAAAGTGGCGGATGTTCTTTTCAAGTACGCTCTTTCTTGTTCTAGTCTCTTAACTTGGTTTGACGAAGCTCCTGATTGGCTTTATCCAATTTTAATGGAGGATGTTGCTATGTTTTCTGCTGGTTTATTGAATAAAATATTACTTTTTCGGGGATAAAAAAAAAAAAGGCCCTCAAACTAAACTGCCAATTACCGTTGGATCCTACAACCCTTCATCCGCACACAACTACATCCCGATTTACCGTAGACAGACACACAGACAATCAATTCTATAAATAAAACATCAGAAGCACAGCAAAGCATCAAGATGCTTTAATGTACAAGTTCTCCTTTGTTTCAAGGAAACGAAAACTGTTTATCTCAAAAGACTCCCAAATCACTCAATCTCAGTTTGGGTTTCTTCAACTTGAAACTTTCATCAATCTCAAAAACTGAGGGTTTTGATCTTCTTCTTCAATAAAAGCCTCCAAGTTTAGGGTTTTGTAAATTGTAATGATTCTCCAATCAGATGGTGAACGATAATCAAGATCTAGGCGCCTACTTCCTGGGACTTTGCAGGCTGGGAGCTTCGAGCGATATGGAGATGGGCGAAGAAGAGGAGGCTCCTACTGAGCTCAACACTATGAACAGTTCGGGCGGCTTCATGGTGGTGTCGCCCAATAAGCTGTCAGTGCAGTACACGAACGTGCAAATGCACGGGCACGATGTTGGTGTGGTGCAGGCGAATCTACCGGCTCCGGTTAAACGCCTTGTTTACTACTTTGAGATGTATGTGAAGAGTGCGGGAACCAAAGGTCAGATTGCCATTGGATTTACATGCGAGGGTTTCAAGATGCGGCGACAACCCGGGTATGAATTAAGTTAGTTTTCTGTTCGTTTGGTTGCTAAGAAAATGGGGGAAAATAAAATAAAATGAAATTTGGTTCTTATGATTTTTGGTTGTTATGGTTTAAAAATAATAGAAAGAACTAAATAAAAACTTTACTCAATCTGGGCGATATTCAATTGGTTTCTTTTTGGTTGCTGAGTAAATGCAGGAAAGAAAAGAAACTGTAGTTCCTATAGAGTTTTTGTGCTATTTGGTTGTTTCACTTATTGTATATTGTCCTTTTCTAAGAATTCTGAAATTATTTTTGTCAATTTTCAGTTTGACGGTGCTATTTGCTTGATTTCCGTGTTGTTTGTTTTCCTGTTCAAGAATTCAACTGGGATGAGGATTTTTTTTTATTTTTTATTTTTTTTTTCCAATTCTGTATAAATTTGATTAGTTTCTTGTTTGGTTATTGAGAAAATGGTGGAACAGGAATAAAATTAGGAATAATAAATAACTGAACTAAGCTGAATAATCAAACGTCTAATTGTCAGACTTTTGATTTTTTTTTTCTTAGCAGCTAATCAGATTCAGAAAACTAAGGAAAGGAGAAGAAATTTAAAATTTGTCAAAAAAAAAAAAAAAAAAAAGAAGATCCTATCCCATAAATCATCAAAATTGTCACTTCTATCTTCAAAAACTCGAGCATTCCTTTTTGACCAAATAACCCAAAAAATAGCTACCATTGCATATCTCCATAAAACAATAGCTCTCTTAGAACTCCCAAGAATCTAAGAATTTCCAGCATTGCAGTAGAGGATACCGGAACTGCCCAACACTTATCTGTAAGTTGAAACACCTTATACCACAAAGCTATAGCTAAAGGATTGTGCAGGAACATTTCAAACTCTCACCATCACCCCAACACATTATACACGATTGAGGAGAAAGAGACAAATTAGGATTCCTTCTTTGCATCAAATCATTGGTATGAATTTTCCGATGAGCCCCAACCTAGAGTTTTATAATTCTTGTTATTTAGGTTTGCACGAGCGAAGCAGAGCACCCTGGGCACACAAAGAGTGAAGGCACAGCATCGGCATCCTCAAGGCCGCTGTAGAGAGTGCTGCCACACCTCACAAATGTCACACTCCACCATTCTCTCCCCATCGTCATCTCAGGCTCCACATTCGCATCTCATTGTCCAATTGTCAGCTCCACCTTCATACTTCAAGTCAGTGCCCAAATCAATCCTAATCCCTCTCACCCAAACTTCTGGACCTGACTCAACTGCGCCAAATAGAACCTCCTCATCCTCCAGAGTTCCTCTTTTCCGGGATCTCACATTTACCTTTAGTTATTGCTCTAGTCGCTGGAAAATGGAGGAAAAGGAAGAAAATAATTATGTGGATAGAACAAAAGCATAGGCGTGCCTTTTCTCATGTATCTGTTCTGTTTGGTGTGAATTTTATTAGTTTTGTTTGGTTGCTGTGAAAAGAAAAGAAGAAATTTGAGGCTTATGATTTTTGTTGTTTTAATTTCCCACAAAAAGAAAAAGAAAAAGAAAAAGAAAAAGGCAACTTTGCTAGGCCAAATAGTTGTATTAGGGTCAATTGAGAAGTGGTTTGATTTTCTTCATGTACTTAATTAAGTTGAGTTTGGATCCCGAAAAAATGGAGGAAGATCAAAGGAAATGAAATATAAATCGGATGGTTATTGTTCTTTCTTTTTTTTTTTTTTTTTTTTTTTTGATTCGATAGGCAACAATAATTTCATTATGAAAAAAGAGGAGAAGGTGTCCTAATTTACAAAAACAAAAAGAAATATAAACAAAACTAAAAGAGAAACAAACTACTCATGCATGACAAGCCCCTACTCTCACACACAGACCCAATGTCCTATAATATCAAACAAAGGGATCCCCCTAAATTCCTTAGTAACTGAAGCCCACAAAGAACCCAAAAAACAAATTCTTTCCCAAATACTATCAAAGCTATCAAATCTATCCAAAAAAACACGAGCATTCCTCTCCCTCCAAATAATTGAAAAAATGGCTAAAACCACACATCGCCATAACACTAATGCTTTTTTAGACAATCCAAAAACCTGAAACTCTATCTCCAACATCACCGAAGAATAAGCCGGAGGCACCCAACACATATCCATAATCCAGAATAACCTTTGCCATAAAGCAATAGCAATAGGATAATGTAAAAACAAATGATCCACATTCTCATCATCATTTCTACATAGAGCACACCACTGAGGGGAAATGGACGCACCCGGATACCTCTTTTGCAACAAGTCGTTGGTATTAATTTTTTGATGAGCCATAGTCCAAGTAACTTTTGCTTTCCAAATCAATTTAGAAGGACCAAAAAGAGCTAACGAAGGATCATTGCACAAGCCATCAAAAAAGGATTTACAAGATAAAATCCTCGAAGAATGGGCAATCCACTTTCTCCTATCTTGGATTGAAGGTCTCGAAGCCACCCCTTCCAAAATAGACAATAATGAGGATAATTCTAAGATTTCCCGATCATTGAGATTTAGACAAAAATAAAAATCCCAATAAATAGGTGAAGAGGAAGAAACTACAAAACTCGCAATGGGAACATTATGAACAGAGGACAAAGCAAATAAACAAGGAAACAAAGATGCAAAAGCATTCTCCCCCCTCAAAACATCCTTTCAGAATTGAACTCTATCCCCACACCCAACATTAAAAGACAAAAATTGGAAACGGAAAGATACACTCGCGAAATCCCTTTCCAAGGGCAATGATTAGAGACTCTACTCCCCAAGTTAGCATCTCAACCATTTTCCTGTAAGCCATATTTACTTTTATTACTGTCCTAAGGAAGTCTCCAAAACCATTTTGCAAGTAAAGCACAATTCCTTTTAACAATGTTACCCACAACCAAAACCCCTTTCCCATTGGGATGAGAAACAACATCCCATCGAACTAAACGTGGCCTCTTTCCCTCACCACTACCTTCTAAAAAAAAATCCTTCATAATTTTTTTTAACCTTACTACCACCTTTTTAGGCATTTGGAACAAAAACAAAAAATAAATAGACAAACTAGCATTGGACCCCTTTTAGACAACAAAATTTCTTCCATGGTTCCACCCATCCAATCTTCTCCCCACCTTCTCTAGCACTGGATCCCAAACAGAAACCTTCCTTGGATTAGCACTTAAAGGCATCCCCCAAATACTTTACCAGCCAACTGCTTGGACGTAAATTGAAGTGTTGTGCGCATGAGATTCCCAAGCGTAGGAGTCTTATGATCGTCTAGCAATAAAACTAGGAGTACCTAGGTCATTTCCACAGGGAGTGGAATAGGTTCTAGTGATTCTTAGGTTATGCTACCCAATGAATGTAAAACAAGAGTAAATATGGGGTTTGTTTGATTGTGATTTTGGTGCCAAATTAATGGCAAGGATTTGATTTGTAAACTTGTAAATGAGGGAAAGGATGGGTTCTATGGATTCGTTCCTTCCTAACCTAGGCTTAGTGATTTCTCAAACATACACATTCAAATGGTCCATGTGACAAATGGCTTTGAATGGAAAGATTTTAACAAGTAAAGCTCATGAGAATAGAACAAATGATGGGATGCAACTTACTACTCATCTTGATGTTTTAACATACACATGGAGATCATATGTGCTCATCACCAATATACAACCTCTCACAAGTCATATTTTGGTCATGAATATGATTCCATGTGGTTTCAAAAGGAAGTGAGAGTAGAGGAAGCTAGCATTCCATTAACTTTAAAGCATTTGAGTTGAGAAACCACCATTACCTTGGGTTTTGGAGAGGAACTTCACCAAAGATCCCTCCTTAAATGCTTAGCTAGCCATAAATGAGAAGAAAATAACCATACACAACCATAAAAGCTGAAAATAAGTAAATGCTTGTAATAAATGAACCAAGAACAAGTGTAGCTTACAACCTTGTGATGAAAATGGAAAATAACAACCTAAACTAGAGATTACAAAGTAAGAACAACAAGATTAAACAACAAACTAAGTTACACTAAGCTAGAAATCCAAGAACACAAGCTAAACTAAGCTAAAACCCACAAAAACTAAGCTAACCCTAGAAAACCAAAGCTAAGAACAAGATAGAATGGTTCCTACAGCTGCAAATGTGCTTTAAATACCCCCCCCATAAGGGCATCAGACATGGGGATGAATGGACAAGAGTACCCATGAGTTTGGAAGGATTTACAAAAGACCCGGGTGATTTCCCGAACATTGGGACCGGTACCCCCCAAGGTGGGACCGGTACCATTCACCACTGCATAAGTGGGACCGGTACCCCCCAAGGTGGGACCGGTACCCCCTCTGCAAATTTGCCAGAAATGCTTTGTTTTGACTTCCAAGATCCCTCGCTTCGTCCTCGCTTGCCCCGAATGATCGCATGAGCTTGAAAACCCTCTCCAAAGGTACTTGATCCTTCAATGCCTTGGAAATGAGCGAATGACTTGCTTGGGCGAGGCTTTGACGGGGAATGCTCCATAATTGCACACCATGATCATGAGAATGTGCTTGCAAGCTGTGGTCAATGGATGAAAACCTTCGGCATTCATCGAACACCTTCAAAAGAATGGAATTAGCACCATGCAACCTGCACGTGCTCAAAAACAATGAAAGGATTAAAAATACCAGAATCAAGCCAAACTAGGGTTGAAGAACAGGTAAAATGTACAAAAAGACAAGTAAAAACGGGCGAATTATGTGCTAAACACACCCTCCAACCTGTATCTTGCTAGTCCCTAGTAAGATTTGAACCAAAAAGAACTAAGAACTAAGAGAAAAGAAACAAATAAATGAACAAAAGAGTTCGCTTTCAACATGCAAACATGAGCATACTACTTTAACTTGACATACAATGCAAGAAATTGAACTACTTATGCTTGTCCCTTTTCCATGTGTGTGAAATTTTTGCCAATTAAGAGCTTCACAAAACCAACATCCATCAACAAGAACTAAAAACAATGATATAAGAATGAGTGGAATGGAGTAACGCGAAAGCATACACCATGAAGCATAAATAAGGCATTCATAACAAAAACTAACCATTCATAGATGCATAATGTTCATAAGGGAACAACCGACACTTTAAAATCAAAAAGGACTTCTAAGCATGTAATGACCGGGGGTTTACACAAAGGGGCTTCAAAACAAAATGGGTGTTGGCTTTAACATGGCTTGGGTCACTACCCTGAGCCAACACCGCCCTATGCTACCCTAAACGAAATAAAACTAGACTAGAAAAGTAAGGACACAACTGAAACACAAACAACCTAACTACTGAAAAGGCACCCCAACTACTCCTCCTCTGATTCCTCCTCATCACTGAAATCATCTTCATCCACACAGTCGTCAAGCTCATCGGAATCCCCCTCCAAGGTAGGAAGTGGTGGTTCAACAGCAGATGGGTCACCTCTAAGCACAAGAACCTCTTTCTCCAACCTAGCCAGTCTATGGTCAATTTGCTTCTGCTTCCCCAGAATGCATTTGAACCATCCCTTGATTCGGCGCTCCATTCTCTTGAGTGGAGATGTACTTGCAGGCTTAGGCGCTGACGACGAGGACGGCCCTTCAGAAACTGACTGGGATTGAGCTGGCCTGGGCTTCACTGAAGCAGCTATACTCCTTGCTTCGGTTACATTGTTGATGGGACCAAAGTGAGGAAGTGTCATTTTGTTCTTTGGAGGCAGCTTAATTCCTTCAGCTTTTACAATTTGAGTGATCAAGCAAGGATGAGGCATGTAGGTCGACTTGCTTGCGAAGTTCACAAAGTCCCTCATTACTGCCCAAATCACCGCTGCGAAGTCAATTCGCCGCCCATTCATCACTTCAAAAAGAAACTTGATCTCATCGACTCTTGGTATTTTTTCTTTTCCTTTTGGGTCAATGCGACAGTGGATGATTTTGTTCATTAAGGCATACTCGGGCTTTAGCTTCCCAGGGGTGAACTGATTTTTATTGAATGATATCATTGGCACAGGGTTTGAGCACATAGCTCGAGCGAAGGATGCTCCATCGAAAGCTGTCAAAGGGCGGAATGGGTAAGGGACACCATCTGCATGGGAAGGTCGAGGGTATCCCAAGGCCGTAGCAATGACTGTAGTGTTCACTAGAAAGGACTTTCCACCTACAGTTGTCTTCATGTGATATTCCATTTCCGCATGTAGTCTCAGATTCGAGTAAAACTCTCTCACCACGGATGGGTGATAGCCCTCGACAGGCCTACACAGGAAGCCCAAGTTTTGGGTATCTATAGCACCTCGAATGGGATGAGTGTGGATAAAGGTTGAAGCTTCAACAGTCCTTTCACAAACGAAACCTCTTTTGGCAAGTGACTGAACCCATTCATCCTCTTCCCCTTCTTCCCCACCTTCATCAAACATGGCCTCTATGTCATCATCCTCGCTCTCTTCACTTTCACTTTCATGTCTCTTTCCCCTTCCCTTCTTCACAGGTTGAGAAGAGCTTGCCTTTCTCTTTTTAACTGCCTGCTCCACAGAAGAGCCTGAAGCTTTACCTCCTTTCGGTGTCTTGGTTCTAGCCATGAGCGTCACAACTAGACCAAAAACACAAAGTAGCACTAGCATGGCTACTACACAGTCCCACATGCCCATTTCAATGAACATCGAACACCCCCTCTTAGCATCGCACAGCATTTTCCTCCCCACAAGCTCCATAATCACACAAACCACCCCCGACAATAGTATAATCCCCAAAAACAATAACAAACTTCACCCAAACACAAATCACCAAATGTAGAACAAAAACCTAACTTGCTTGCAACTTCAAAAATTGAGACACTTACCCACAATGCAAGAGAATGCTTCAAAACACCCAAAAGAAGTCCACCACCGCCACTCTAGTGCATACCCGCCTTCAATCAATGGAAAGAGAGTGTAAAATGGTGGATTTTCAGGTTTAGGGTTAGGGTTTTTGCGATACGAGATGGGAATGGGGTGATGTATGGTGAAAAAGTGAGAAAATTAGGGTTTTGATGGTGGATTTGGTGAGGAATGGTAAAAATCTCTCCAAAGTGATGGAGGATGCTTGGGAGGGGTTGAAAATGAGAGGAAAGATGAGAAAAGTGGGTGAAAAAGGGTTGGAATGGGGTTAAATGTCGAGCTAGGGCTTAAAAGGCTCGTATTTTTCAAACTGCAGCAGGTGGTACCGGTCCCACTTAAAGTGGTACCGGTCCCATTCAGTACTGGTTGAGGGGTACCGGTCCCTCCATGAGGGGTACCGGTCCCACTTTGCTGAAAATGCCCAATTTTGCCTTTTTATGCAATTTTTCAACTTTGCAAACCACCAAACCTTGTTCAAATGAGTTTTCAACCACCACCACCTTAAAACACCGGGGAAAAAGTACCACGGCATGCTAACACGGCTCCGCCTTCCAAAATTACCCTAGGGTTCCTAAGCATTGAACGAATTGGCACTCTTGGCTCAAATTAGGGTTCGAAATGGAAACTTTCAAGGAGTTGAGGTTCAAAAGAGCAATGATGGCCTAAAATCATCTTTCAAAGTTGTACGATTGTTCCAAAATGAATATGATACATACAAATGAAAGTTCATGCGAGAATGCGATTCTTGAAGCTCAAATCAAGCGAAAATGTGCTTGAATCAAAAATCATGACTTGCGAGACTAAAAATACCAAATGTATTCGATATGAGTATAACTTGATGCGAGTCACGATGTGAAAAACATGAATAGATGGATGGGATGACAAAATGTTCAAGTGATATGCTATAAGTTTTAGTTCCACTCCAATGGCGTGCATGTGCAATAGGAAAGTTCACATACATAATGCAAGTTCAATAGGAAGCATAGCATGTAAGTCTCAAGTTTTATTCTCATGTAAGCTCAAAAATCGAAAAATTTTGCATTAAAAATATTTGCTATGATTCTTGCTATGCATGCTACTCTATATCCAAAAAGACGCTACCTATTGTGTGAGAATGATCATGAAAAATGAACACAAGTGAACCTCCCCCCCTACTTAAGAATGAGCATTGTCCTCAATGCATGAAAAGATAAGCATTTAAAGACAAAAATGGGAAGAGGCTACAAAAGCACTTGTAAATCATTTACACTACCGTAAATCTGCACAAAGGTTAGAGTATCCACAATTTCCAAAAGAAAACAACTAAACAAAGGTAAAAAGAGCTATATACACATAATCACAAAAGAAGTTACTCTGATGGGGCCTCGCAATAGACTGGGTCTACAAGTTCCTCTTCCACAGTCTCATGCGAAAAGTTCTCCAAAAATGGCTTGAGGCGCTGTCCATTCACTTTGAAAATGTTGCCATTCTTGGGATTCTCAATCTCCACAGCCCCGTGAGGAAACACGGACTTGACAATGAATGGTCCCACCCATCGGGACCTCAACTTGCCAGGAAAAAGGTGCAGCCTAGAGTTGTACAACAGGACCTTTTGATTTGGCTCGAAAGACTTACGAGCGATGCTCTTGTCATGAAATGCTTTCATCTTGTCCTTGTACACCCTAGCACTTTCATAGGCGTCTTGCCTAATTTCTTCGAGCTCACTTAGCTGGAGCTTCCTCTGCTGACCTGCGGCATCAAGATTAAAATTCAAGTGTTTAATAGCCCAATATGCCCTATGTTCCATCTCCACTGGCAGGTGGCACGCCTTTCCATACACTATGCGATAGGGAGACATGCCTAACACTGTTTTAAAGGCCGTGCGATACGCCCATAAGGCATCAGTCAACCTAAGTGACCAATCTTTCCTATTGGGGTTCACAGTCTTCTCTAGAATGTGCTTGATCTCCCTATTGGCCAATTCAGCTTGGCCATTGGTCTGTGGGTGGTAGGCGGTTGACACTTTATGGGTTACCCCATATTTTTTCATTAAGGTCTCAAAGGGGCGATTGCAAAAATGCGAACCGCCGTCACTAATGATCGCCTTAGGTACCCCAAATCTAGACATGACGTTCTCTTTCAAGAATTTCAAAACTACTTTATGGTCATTAGTCTTAGATGGGATAGCCTCAACCCACTTGGACACATAGTCCACTGCCAGTAAGATGTACAGGTTACCAAAGGAGGATGGGAAAGGTCCCATAAAGTCGATGCCCCAACAATCGAAAATCTCTATAACTATGATGGGTGTGAGGGGCATCATGTGTCTCCTAGTAACTCCCCCTAACTGTTGGCAACGCTCACAGGTTTTGCAAAACTCAAAAGAGTCTTTGAACAAGGAAGGCCAATAGAAACCGCATTGTAAGATTTTGGCGGCTGTCTTCCTAGCAGAGAAATGACCCCCACATGCCTCACTATGACAAAATGACATGATGCTCGGTATTTCAATATCCGGCACACATCTTCTCAAGATTTGGTCAGGGCAATATTTAAAGAGGTAAGGGTCATCAAAGTAGTACTTTTGCACCTCTCTCAAAAATTTCTTCCTATCCTGGGCATTCCAATGGGTAGGAATCTGTTCAGTCACAAGATAGTTCACTAAATCCGCAAACCAAGGGCATTGGGAAAGAGCAAACAGTTGCTCATCAGGGAAGGTCTCAGATATGGGAAGGGTGTTAGCAGAATCATAAAGGAGATCCTAGACAAGTGGTCGGCGACAACATTCTCAACTCCCTTTTTATCTTTAATTGTTAAATTGAATTCTTGGAGGAGTAGAATCCACCTAATCAGTCTTTGCTTGGCATCTTGTTTTGTCAAAAGATATTTTAATGCCGCATGATCCGTAAAGACTAGAATGGGTGAACCTAGGATGTACGACCGAAACTTGTCTAAGGCAAAAACCACCGCTAGCAACTCTTTCTCAGTAGTTGTATAGTTTCTTTGGGCATCATTCATTGTTCTACTAGCGTAGTAAATGACATGTGGTTTTTTATCCACCCTTTGACCTAACACCGCTCCTATGGCAAAATCACTGGCATCACACATGATTTCAAAAGGTAAATTCCAGTCGGGTGTTTGCATGATAGGAGGTGAAGTTAGCATTTCTTTCAATTTACAAAAAGCGACCTCACAATCATGCCCCCACTCAAAAGGAACGTCCTTGCCCAAGAGATTACATAAGGGTTGCGCAATCCCGCTAAATCCCCTAATGAACCTCCTATAAAAGCCAGCATGTCCTAGGAATGATCTCACATCTTTTACAGTCTTAGGAGAGGGAAGTTTGGCAATTAATTCAATCTTGGCCTTATCAACCTCTATTCCCCTAGACGACACAATATGTCCTAGGACTATTCCCTGTGTCACCATAAAATGACACTTTTCCCAATTCAGCACAAGGTTTTTCTCCTCACATCTTTCTAGAACCTTAGATAGGTTCTCCAAGCAACTATCAAAAGAGTCCCCAAAGACTGAGAAGTCATCCATGAAAACTTCAACAATCTTTTCCACCATGTCACTAAACAACCCTGTCATGCATCTCTGGAAGGTACCAGGCGCATTACACAAACCAAAAGGCATTTTCCTAAAGGCAAATGTCCCAAAGGGACATGTGAAAGTAGTCTTCTCTTGATCCTCTAAGGAAACCTCTATTTGGTTGTACCCCGAATATCCATCTAGAAAACAATAAAAGGCATGTCCCGCTACTCTCTCTAGGATTTGGTCAATGAAGGGTAAGGGGAAGTGGTCTTTCCTAGTGGATGAATTTAGCTTCCTATAGTCAATGCACACTCGTCACCCCGTGGTGACTCGTGTGGGAATCAATTCACCCCCTTCACTCTCTACAACAGTAATACCCGACTTCTTGGGCACCACTTGTATAGGACTCATCCACTTACTATCCGCTATAGGATAGATTATCCCCACATCCAACAACTTCAGAACCTCCTTTCGCACAACCTCCTTCATTATGGGGTTCAATCTCCTTTGAGGTTGGCGGGAAGGTTTGACATCATCCTCGAGATAAATCCTATGAGTGCAAAGAGAGGGGCTAATTCCCTTGAGGTCGGCAATGGACCAACCTATGGCACTTTTGTGGTCTCTAAGCACTTCCAACAATTTAAGCTCTTGGTCAATCTCCAAGTGAGAAGAAATGACCACGGGATAGGTCTCATTGTCACCTAGGTACACATATTTCAAATCAGAGGGCAAGGGTTTCAACTCTAACTCCGGTGGTTGGATACTTGATGGGACAAGACTTTTCTCAATGGGTGGCAATGCTTCGAAGCGAGGCACCCACCCATTCACTTCCATAACTTCTTCTTCATTGAGCATGGAGTATAGAAACTCCATCTCATCACTCACCTCCACATCATCAACAATCTCACTCACCAAACAAGACTGCAAGGGATCATCATGGGCGGAAAGATCCCATTGGTGCTGCACTAAGGTATCTATTCTACTCACCTCATGCACCTCATCCTCCATATCTTCCCCCACTTCCCTTATCAAGTTGAAAATATTCAAGTTAACAGTCATGTTTCCAAAGGTCAGGGTCATCAACCCACTCCTACACTGAATCAACGCATCAGCTGTGGCCAAGAAAGGCCTACCTAGAATCACAGGGAATTGACTCCCTTGATCTACTACAGGGTGGGTCTCTAACACCACAAAATCCACAGGGAAATAGAATTTATCAACTTGCACAAGCACATCTTTTACTACTCCCCTAGGTATCTTAACACTCCTGTCAGCTAACTGAAGTTTGATCCCAGTCGACTCTAGTTCTCCCAACCCCAACTCCACATATACAGAATATGGCAACAAATTGACACTCGCCCCCAAGTCTACTAAAGCTCTACCCACTTTGGAACTTCCTATTGTTATTTCTATGGTAGGGGTCCCGGGGTCTTTGTATTTACGGGGCAATGTGTTTTGCAAGAGGGATGTGGATTGCTCGGTCATGAATACTTCCTTATGCACACCCAAATTCCTTTTTACCGTACACAAGTCTTTCAAGAATTTTGCATACGAGGGCACCTGTTTAATAGCATCCAACAAAGGTATGTTGACTTTCACCTGTTTAAACAATTCAAAGATTTCTGCATGATTGGTCAATTTCTTAGGTGCCCTAAGTCTTTGAGGGAAAGGGGCGGCAGGAATGAATTTAGCCCTCTCTTGGCTAGAACCAATATCAACACCATTTTGTTTGGGAATGCTAGGCTCATTTTCGATTTCTTTCTCATCCCCCTTAGATTCCTTTTGTAGATTTTTAGAAACTTCTTTGTTGGAATCTTTGGGTGGGACGGTTTTGTCAATGATCTTTCCACTTCGAAGAGTGGTGATGGCCTTAGCATGTTCATGATTCCCTTCATTGGAATTTGAGGATCCAATGCTATGTTGACCTTGTGGATTTTGCACGGGTTGAGAGGGAAACTTTCCCTTCTCTTGTTGAAGTGCACCCAAGGTGGTGGTCAACTTAGTCAATTGGGTTCTCATATCCCCTATGGCTTGATTGGTTTGAGCTTGACCTTGCACAAGTTGTGCAATCACATCATCATAGTTTCTCTTGTGGGGTGGTAAGTATGAGTTAACCGGTGGTGGACCAAAATTTTGATTAGGGTTTGATGGAAACCCTTGACCTTGGTAGTTGGGACCTTGACCTTGATTTTGAAAACCTTGGTTTTGAAAATTTTGATTTTGGAAATTTTGATTTGGAAAACCTTGGTTATTTTGAAAAGGATTTGGATTTGGGTTGCTTTGTCTTGAGGAAGCATTTCCTCCATCACTCTTCCAACTAAAATTGGGGTGTTTACTCCACCCCGGATTGTAAGTTTCAGAAAATGGAGAGTTGAAGGGCTTCCTTTGGTAGTTGAGAGCATTAGCTTGCTCAATTTGAATGGCTCCTTTAACTTGGGGAAGGTTAGGGCAATCTTGGGTGGAATGAGTGGGATCATCGCAAATTATGCACAAGTCCTCCATCCTAGGTCCCGTAGGTGCCGTAGGCACTTTGGGTACGGTGCTCACCTCACTCACTTTTTGTAGCTCTATGGCCTCTAACTTCCTAGTCAAGCTAGCTATTTTGGCTTGGAGGTCATCATTATCCTTCACATGATGTTTTCCTCCTCCAACGGGTACACTTTGCACTCTAGCGGCATCAAGAGAGGAATTGGTCTCCCAATTCCGGGCGTTCTCCGCTATTGAATCAAAACACTGTATGGCCTCTTCAGGGCTCTTCTCATAAAACTGTCCCCCACTCATCATTTGGATATATTGTTTGTTTTCCAAAGAGAGACCTTGATGAAAATAGCCAATGATTTGGCCTATATCCAAACCATGATGAGGGATAGCATTAAGAAGCTCTTTGTATCTTTCCCACACAGTTGCAAAGGATTCACCCGGTTTTTCAGAAAAGTTTTGGATTGCTCTCAAAAGTGCATTGGTGCGCCCCGGAGGGAAAAATTTATCTAGGAATATGCGTTGCATATCACTCCAAGTGTGGATGGAATTAGGGGTAAGAGAATGAAACCATATTTTCGCTTTGTCCTTAAGAGAGAAAGGGAACAAAACCAAGCATATGATATGTATAGGCGATCCTGTAGAAAGAAACGCGCTACACACATCCTCAAAGTCTCTCATGTATGTATAGGGATTCTCAGAATCGAACCCTCTATATTCAGGGAGAAGACGAATCATCTCCGGTCTCATGGGAAAGTTATGGGCCTCTTGAGGTAGGCAAATACATGAGGGTGTGGTGGTTCTTGTAGGTCTCAAAATCTCCCTAAGAGTCCTTCCTAAATTAGCCAAAGGGACAGGGGGCTCTCTATGAGGTTGAGCATGGGGATTAGGATTCCCCCTTCCCACCGCCGGGGTTGCCGGCGGAACAACACCATCTCCTTGCAGCGGAGGGTCATAAGGTCTTTGAGGGTTGTGAGGCAACCCTTGGTCATTTGGATTAAACGGAATTTGTTGATTTTCAGTATGCTCCATTGAAGGAGTGGAAGGTAAGTGAAATAATGGTCTTGCAATTGGATTACTAGGAGCTTGTTGAGGTGTGATTCTTACAAGTCGGTTTTGCTCATCCCGAGCCCACGCCGACATGCACTAATTCCACCTCAACCAAAATGATATTTACAAGAGTTATATACACAAAGAATTTTTGCATAAAGTAAAAGAGGTGAGAAAACTTACCGGATTTGCAATGTCATTGCAAATTACCACTAGCTCTCTCTCCGAATCAACTAGAACGCTCGCCACTCCCCGGCAACGGCGCCAATTGCTTGGACGTAAATTGAAGTGTTGTGCGCATGAGATTCCCAAGCGT
>JAESVK010000734.1:157385-178805 GCA_017140935.1 Hamamelis virginiana | reverse complement strand
TTGTGTAATGTACCCTTATAATAATAAATAGGCATGCTGAGTTTTCCAGCTGAAGAGTGTTTTCTTGATGTAGTTGAAGTAGCGTTATAAAATACTAAAGGAAATAGGTGGTCCTTGTCTATTGGTTCTTCAGACTTCATATATCGAGCAAAGAAAAAAAAGGGATAAGCATAGGAATTGACAAGTGACTAAATGGGAACTGGATGGGTTTGATGTTATGTATGTTGATCTGGAAATACTAAGTATAATCCATGTTCAGTTCGAGTGCCCTTGCATAATGGACGATGGAGAACTTTAGAGGATGTTTTATCCACTGGATGTATTAGTTATTGAAAATGTGTTCCCTTTGCTCTGCCTTGGTGTACCCATTTTAACATGAGATGGCATAGCTATAGGTATGCATCCTGATGCTTCAAAATAATTGAAGATCTTTGGAAAGCAAATGAATCTCTCACATGGACATGCACCCGCACCATAGTCCATGTAAACTTCTCTAGTGTATCAGTTTTGATTTTTTGAGGCGCTGGATTTTGTTTTTTAAATCATAGTCATCATTTAATGCTTTTTGTTGGGGCGTTGAGTGTGGTTTTAACTTGCTATGTCTGTTGAGTTATATTGTTGCTATCATAGCTATAATTCAAAACAAAAAAAATCCTTGGTTCTTCATGAAGCTTTATAATTCTCACTCATTGCATTGTGTTTCAGAAACTGCTGTGGAATATCTGGCTTGCATTGTTCAATTGTGTTATATTGAGATTCATCTTATTTTTTTTTTTAATTTTCTATTTTATTGTTTTATTTATTTATTTATTGTCGGTAGCTGGGAGGCAAGCAGTTATGGATATCATGGGGATGATGGAATGCTTTATCGTGGACATGGAAAGGGAGAGGCTTTTGGCCCGACCTATACATCTGGTGATACTGTTGGTGCTGGTATCAACTACGCTTCACAAGAATTCTTTTTCACGTAAGACCCTAGTTCACTTTATACAGTGCATTTGCTGTAGGGATTAAAGTAATATTTTATATGTACGTTGTCTAACTGTGAATATTGAGGATTTTAGGAATTAACAATATATTTTGTACTTTACTTGGCTCTTGTTTAGCTGTATTTAGTTTTCCATATTTATTTCTTTTACTTTTAAAGATTCTCACAGATTCATGTGCTGTTGATGATGATGCCAGTAAAAATGGGTCCGTAGTTGGGACAGTGAACAAAGATGTGAAGGGTCCCTTGTATCCTACAGTTTCCGTTCACAGCCAAAATGAGGAGTATGGTCTCTTATTATTATTATTTTTTTATGTTTATAAATTTTTTCTGCAATTTATCTTTGTGTTAAGGCGGTTGCTTATGTATCATGGAAAGTACGGCTTAAAACATTGCAAATTTCATTGCTTTTGCATGTAGTTTTGTTCCACGTCCAATTCCTTTCAGTTCTAAAACAAGCTTGTTTGCTTCAGTGATATCTTGCAGAAGCAACTGATCTTTTATGTTTTGGTAATGTTTATTTTTTAGATTTTTATGACAAGCCTTTTAGTTTTTGGATTGAGATTAGCATACTCTCTCTCTCTCTCACTCACATATTTATCTCTGTTATTTTGGTGACCTGCTGCTTAGCTGTCAGAAGCTCTGTTATATGTCTGTAAACCGAACATTATGGCCACTCTCTTCTTTTATTGTCATTGCACTTATTAATTATGCTCATAGCTGTTGCTTATAAGTTAATTACAGTTTTTCATTTAATCATAGAGTAAAGGTTCTTATATATGTTCTGATGTATGTTTGATTTTTATTTGGCAGGGTGATTGTAAACTTTGGGAAGCAACCATTCAAATTTGACCTTAAGGTGAGTTATGCTTTCTTCATCTTTGTATTCTCCTTTTCCCTTTTGTTTGTGGTAAGGTGTCGTTGACTGACACTCTCTGCCAACAATATTAGTCGATTGCTTTAGCCTCACTATTCAATTATATATACACACACACACGCACAAACACAGAGGAAGTCTATTTTACCCAAAGTTGCATAAGGTGACCTGCATAGGATCAATTTCAGAGTAGATTTGGAAAACTGACCGTTGGATTAGATACCCTTCTTATGCATATCATGCATGCCAAAAATCGCAGTGATCCAACGGTCGGCTACTTAATGTCTATGAAAATTTATAACTTTTTTGTTCTTCAAAATGTCACCATTTTATCAGTCGGTCTTTCCAGAACCGACCGTTGGATTACTGTGATTTTTGGCATGCATGACAAGCATAAGAAGGGTATCTAATCCAGCGGACGGTTTTTCAAAATCTGTTTTGCAACCAGTGCTACGCATGACCTTACACGATGCGTAAGGCGCACCTTATAATAGACTCTATATATATATACATGTATGTGTTTTTTATTTTATTTTTATTAGTAAGAAGGTCAAGTTTGTATTAATGGACAAAGCAAAAGACTGTAAAATGTATGCCCCTCTACTTGTCACTCAAGAAGATTTTCCATAGTTTTTTTTCTCAGACTGCACACTGAGGTGGTGTCTTCTGCAGGTCCTAGACTGTTGTGAATTTGTTTGTTTATTCAAAGCTTGTTAGTTGCTATTTGGAACTCATTTTACAGAATTTTCTAAATGTTTTAGTTGATAGTTGTTAAAATAGGATGCTTATTGAAAATTTAGTCCATCAGTTTTGGAAAATTAGTTTAATTTAGGAAGGGTACACTTTATTTCTCTCGGAATGCAACAGTAGTTGAATGTGAGGAACTTGCATATCATACAGTCTTACTCTTACAGACTGAGAATTGAATTCCTGATGTTATTTATTTAATTTAGGATTACATCACGTAATTTATTTCGTCAGGTCCATTACTCACTCTCAGGATTCTCCAAGACTAATTATACATGATGGTCTTGTTTCCTGGTGGCAGTGAAGGCTGATTAGTTTTTCTTTTATATCATTGGGGCAAAAAAAAAAAAAAAACCTTGGCAATTCAACTATTCTTGTTTGTGTTAGGGCTATTGGACTGATCCCCTTGAAGGTGCAATGGTCCGTTTTTAGTTCCAGCAACTAATTATTTTTCTATTATTTTTTAATGAAATTCAATTTAATGAATGGCTATTTCTTACATGAAAAATAATTAAACTATATTATTTACTTTGAGGAAACAACATATGTTAAATGGTCTTTATTTCATTTTTTCCCCCTCTCTAAATATTGATCGGTTTTTCTGTTATATCTTTTAATTAGGCGTTCGAAGCTCAAGAGAGAATGAAGCAACAAATGACAATTGAAAAAATATCTTTGCCGCAGAATGTCAGTTATGGGTAAGTTCATGATAGATTTTACTTTCTTTCAGACTACAAAGATTCTGCTTTGGGGTTGGTGTAACATATTACATACTTGTAATTGGAGTATAATGTATGGAATGATTGATATATTTGTTCAAAGAAACATCCAGGAATTGATATTGGAATTAAGGCTCGTGTTTGCCATGAAGACTTGACTTTTAATGCATACTAATGGTTGTAACGTGTACCAATAGTTTTTATTTCTTTTTTTTTTTTTTTTGTGTATTACTTAATTCATTGAGAACAATGTGGCTGCTTTTGATGCTATTGGCACGAGACCAGAATTATTTTATAAGTTATTTATTTAATTTTTATTTTTGTTCTTGTTTATAACGTATTACAAGCTGAACATTTACAAGGTTAAATCTGAATATCAATTGTCTTTCATGTTTACATGGAATAGGCGTGTGCACTGTTGCTTGCAAGGCAGTAACTAAAACAATTTGTGTAATCTGCGTGTAGTGTACCAAAAGCTGTTGCTTAGCTGAAAAGCATACTTTGCAAAATGACATTACATCCACAAAATTTCATTGACAGTTCACAAAATTTCAATTCTAGAGTCTACCTTTACTTGGATATACCCCTTTAATAGAGGTTTATTATGAGCATATATGACAATTTTGATGATTTTTCATTTTTTATTTTGGATAAATGGAAATGGTCTCTGACTCTTGAATTGGTCAAAATGTTCCTTTTCCCAACTTTGTTTGGATTGGGGTATTGTTTTGGTAGTAGTGTTTGAATAGTGTTTTGGCAAAGTGTTGGTAATGTAAAATGACTTTTGACTAAGTTGTGGAATTTATGTATGAATTAGAGGGAGATTGGTTAAGAAGAAGAAAAAATAGGTTTTAAAGCAATGGTTAGAGGAAAAAGGGGCATTTTTTAATAATTTAGGTGTAAGGGGAGGAAAATTATATGGAGAGAGAGAGAGTACTTGAAGGAGAATGAGTAGAATAATATTGGGAAATGTTGGTGAGTGAGTTTTGTGGTTTTGGACTTGTGGGCATTCTAAAAGGTAGATGAAATTTAAACTCAGTTACGATGCTTGCCCCAAAGAAGTCCGTTACAGCTTCTCCAACCTTTTTGCCACCAAAATTGGACTTTTAAATAAAGACATGAAGAGTATGTAGGCAAAGAAGCAAGGACACAACAAGTCAATATTAGTTTGCCTCCCTTTGAAAGGTACCCCTTCTTCCAATCACTAAGCTTCTTCTCAAAACTCTCAGTCATAGGGTCCCAAATTTACTTAGCCTTAATTCCTTAAACAAACCTTCCAAAGGTAGTCCCAAGTACAACAAAGGAAGGTTCCCCACTCCACACACAAGATTTGAAGCTAAGGCTTCTACCTCCACCACCTCACCAACTGGAAGTGTTCACTTTGATCAAGATTCACCTCTAAACCCAACACTGCTTCAGAGAGATGTGGTTCTACATGACCGGCATAATCATTAGCTTTCTTATAGTTGACTTTTAAGAAGAAAATACTTT
The DNA here is from genome assembly GCA_017140935.1 of Hamamelis virginiana. Lineage (NCBI taxonomy): Eukaryota > Viridiplantae > Streptophyta > Magnoliopsida > Saxifragales > Hamamelidaceae > Hamamelis > Hamamelis virginiana. The sequence continues at coordinate 173,983 of JAESVK010000734.1, read as the reverse complement.
TCCAATAGAGAAGAAATATGTACAATTTTGCAACACATCTTAAAGGTTATAGGTTGTTGGTTTGGTTTCTATACACAATCAGAATATGATTGATTTTGATAATGACTGTTTTCTGGAAACATTTTGTTAATATAAGAGCCATTTTTGATTTATGGAGCAAAGTTAGCGAAATATAAAACGCATTCAAATTTAATTCATATTTTATATGTGTCATGTATATCACTGTACATCGATGAGTGGTGATAAAATTGGTCTTAACACAAAACAGAAGTTAAGAAACCTGTTTCCTTAGAGTTGTCTTCCAGTTGTGAGTTTACACAGCATGTTGATATTTTACTTATTCAATGTATTTCAGTGGTTTTGGGTATGTTGTGTTGATTGACTGTTAAGTAAATTCTGTTGTCCAATTTTTAAATTTGAGTGTGCTGGATCTTTGAGTTCTAGAACTTGCATTGTAGTGCTTATTCATTTACCCTATTTAAATAATGTTTCCTACATTTTAGTGCTAAATCTTACCTTGTAACTGATGCACCCTTCATCTAACTGTTAATTAATTATTTTATTTTCTTTATATATAGATATTTGTCGCTAATTCTACTACTTTATATTGGTAACCAGACTGGTGCGCTCCTACTTACTACACTATGGCTATGAAGATACACTTAATTCATTTGACATGGCTAGTAAAAGTACTGTTCCTCCAATCTCTATAGCTCAAGAAAATGGCTTCAATGAGCAAGACAACATGTATGCATTAAGTCAGAGAAAGACCCTTCGACAGGTATGAAAATGTTGATCTCATGTATCTATATGTTATGGCGCATTAGTTGACAATTTAGTCAGTGTTGACAGTGCAATACTTTCCGAATAGTGATGTGAATTGTTATCATATTTTGATTTTTTTAGTCTTATATTTATGTTTATAGTTTTTGGTTGAAAATCCCATCAGCAATTACCATTTGTTTGACATGAATTTCTTGCTACGCTTCTGTTGTATTTCAATATGTAAAAACTTTTAACGCTGTATGTCAGTTTCTCATTTTATTTATTTATTTGTCATTCTGAACAATTGCTGTCATCTTTCTTAAGAGTTTTATATCTGCTATTTTAATTACATCCATCTGTAATTACATAAATCTGTAAATTATTTCTCAGGAGTTCTTTTGGAGATTTTTGAAAAGATCCATTGTTATCTGATTGCTGAACAATTATTGAGTGATGTATTTGCGAATGAGCATATCTAAAAAAGGATGGCTGAACCAAAGTAGGCACTGCTCAAATAATGGAGTGGTTGTAATATATGATACAATAAAGATGAGATGATCAAGATGATTTGATAGGGAGTAGCATAATCATGCAGGCTGAAGTCTCTAGGAGGCATGGGCTGAGAAAGACGTGGATTGAGGTTATGAAAACTGATTTTTGTCTTCATAGTATGGATGGAGGAGCAGCATTTGTGCAGCTGAATTAGTTTGTTTAAACGAGTTTTGTAAAAACTGCTATTGAAATGACAAAGTTGATTTCTATACTGCATAATTGTCTCTTGATATATTTCTTCCCTATACTAAACTTTAAGGAATACAATCGTAACATATAAACGATTCCATTTCATCATAAAATTATTTGATGCAAACTCTTCTTTCCTGGAGGGATTATATGGAGGAAAGAGTTTGATAGAGCATATCAAAGTCAAATATGGTGCCCCTGAATTCAGCAACAAAAGCCTGTTGATGCATATGTATTTACTTATTTTGCAAGTTCCACTGTCTGCTCATGATTAATGATATGAGGATGGGTCTTTTGTGGAGGATGAAGCTTCTATTGTCAATGAAGTTAAGAGTTTTTTCTGTGATTTGTATTGTTCTGTTGGAGTTGATAGACCGGTGGTGGAGGGGTTGGATTGGTGTCTTATTAGTTCTGTGAAGGTTGGATTGGTGTCTTATTAGTTCTGTGAAGGTTGAATGGTTGGAAAGGCCTTTTGAATTGGAAGAGATTAAAGAGGCGGTTTGGGATTGTAGTGGGGATAAGTGGGTTTACTTTTACTGTGTATCAGGATTGTTGGAATGTTCTAAAATCAGATCTTTTGAAGGTGTTTAGGGATTTTATGAGAAAGGGGTGGTAAATTTATGTACTAATGCTACATTTATTTGTCTCATTCCTAAGAAAGAGAATGCTGCGAGAATTAAAGATTTTAGGCCAATTAGCTTGGTGACATCACTCTATAAGATTTTGGCTAAAGTTTTATCTAGAAGTTCTTGGAGATACCATTTCTTACTCTCAAGGGGCTTTTGTGGAAGGTAGACAGATTCTTGATGTGGTTCATATTGCTAATGAGGAGGTTGATGAGTATCGATCTAATAATAAAGAGGGTTTGTTATTTAAGGTGGATTTTGAAAAAGCATATGATCATGTGGATTGGGGTTTTCTTGACTTTGTTTTAGAGAATAAGGGCTTTGGTAGTAGAGGGAGGTTTTCGTGTGGATATATGGTGGTTTGTCGTTGGTTAATATGTCAATGGTTTTAAATGGTAAACCTGGTGAGTCTTTTAGTGTGTCTAGAGGTCTTAAGCTAAGTGGTTGATGTTTTAGGTAGATTGGTTGAAAGAGCTCGAGTAGTAGGGTTAGTGGAAGGTTTTCGTGTGGGTAGGAATAGGATTCATGTGTCTCATCTTCAGTTTGCTGATGATACTTTGTTTTTTGTTTTTTGTTTTTTTTTTTTGGCTAATAATGAGGAGTGCTTTGTTGAATTTTCATAAGATTTTGCAAGTTTTGGTAGTATCTGGATTAAGAGTGAATTTGAGTACGAGTGGGTTAGCGGGGCTGAATGTTTCTGATGAGGAGGTTATGAGGTTGGCAGGTGTGGTAGGGTGCAAGGTTGAATCGTGGCCTTCAAAATATTTAAGGTTACCTTTGGGGGGGGGGCCTAGGTTTGTCTCTTTTTGGGATCCGGTTTTGGAAAAAAGTTAGGAAAAGGTTGGATGGGTGGAAGAAGTGTTTGTTGTCGAGAGGGGGTAGACTAACTTTGGTGTAGGCGGTTTTGTCTAGTGTTCCTATCTATTTTATGTCTTTGTTTAAGGTGCCATTTGGGGTGGCAAACTATTTGGAAAAGATAATGGGGGATTTTTTGTGGGATAAAGTTGTCTTTGGAAAGTTTGTGGGATAAAATTTGTTATTTGTCTTTTTTATAGGTGTCGGCTACGAGAGAATTTAAGGGTGTTCCTTTGTTTCTTTTGAGGGGAAATTGGGTGGCTTGTTGTAATCTTTGAGCTTTTTCTCTTTTCTTCTCTCTTGTTTTGCTCTCTTTTCTTTTGTCTCTTGTAAGTAGGACATCTTGTCCTCTTTGTTTTTTCTCTAATAAATTTGTTGCATATCAAAAAAATGATATGATATCTGATTGAACTTCATTTAACCTTCAAATGCATTGCATTTTTACTTTTTGGTATTCTCTTGTGAAGAATTTTAGGACTTGACCTACTCACTTGACTCTTAAATTTTATGTCTAATCGTCCAAAAAGGTTGAAATATAAATATGATGTAGAGTGGATCTCTTTAATAATTTTATCCAAATCATTCTTGATTGGAAAACAATAACTTGATTCTTTTTGTTTCTTGCTATTGAACTATGGAATCTGTGGTTTTACTTCGCTTTAATGCTTTCAGAGTCTATGAGGCCTATTCCATTTTTAATTAGTATATTTAGCATGAGCATGCTAGTTTTGTTTACAAAAAAAAATTCTGTTACTGACCTTTCTCTCTGCCAATGAAGCTAATCAGGAATGGGGAGATTGACGCCGCACTTGGTAAACTTCGTGATTGGTATCCTCAGATTGTTCAGGTAGAATGTCATAAATTACAGATATATTTGTTGACTCGTTGTTCTGTGTTTTCCTTTGCTTTGTAATAATGTCTTTTCCATGAATATATATATATAGGGACAGGTTCCCTTTACCATTCTTTTTACCCATATATATATGATGTCAAGATCACTTTGATGTCAAGGATTTCTTTCATGTGGACATTGCTTAAATTCTGTTTAGTGCTTATTGATGAGGCATTTATATAATTAGGTCTTATCGATATGCTAAAATGTCTGAACTCCCTTTTTATTACTGCTTTCTCTGTCCTTTCATGCCTATTTATTCTTTTATTTATTCCTAGGAAGTTTTGTTGATCGCCGTCATCTTAATCAGCCCAGACTACTATTTTCAGATTGTGAATATATCCTTTTTTGCTTTTCTTGTTATGTGGCTCAATGACTGTTGTTAAATGTGGTTTAACTTGTCTTTACTACTTTAATTCATCTTGTTTTTTTCTGTTCCAAATTTCCTTAGTTTTTGACCTGATATGGTTTGTTTTGTCATTGATAGTTACGAGACATGGCTAGAAATGGTAATGAGGCAGGTTAATTGGGTACCTGCCCCATCATATTGGGATGGATTTGGGATTTCCTTAGTAAGGTTTGGGTTGGTGACAATCAAACCTGACTTGATTGGTGCATATTTCTTTGACTTATAATTGTACGAGGGTTGGATTTTTATTTTACTTCCATGCATACATAATTTACATTTACTCATGTGCATGGATTGCTTGAATAACTTAGACCAAAGCCATAGGGACAGGGTACAGAAGTATGTAATTGGGTTGGGCAATGATTTAGGATGAGAATTGTCAAAGCCTAATCGGGTTAGGGTGATGCCTAAGTAGGTTTAGCCATTTAGGTTAATCCTGAATTCCTTATAAGGTCAGGTGGAGGTTTACCCATCCTGAACCCTTTTTAACCATTCGTGTGCCTGCCTTACCATATAAATTTAATAAAACTATTTTTTTTTTTCTAAAAAAAAAAAAACATTGGTTAGCTATAGTTGCACGCCTGGAAGTTGTCATCGGATCTGTTCATCCTTAGAAATCATGATATTGAATTATTAGTGATCTAAACCTGAGCTTTTATTCTGCATGCTTAGTTTTTATTCGACAACCTCCCATTCTGGTTTCTGCTGGTACATGTCTCTTCTTGTGTTCTGTAGAAGAATAGAATCTACTCTATCCCACATCGCCTAAATAAAAGGCTTAGGCTCTTAGGTTGGAAATTTAACATGTTCAAAGGTTAAATCTCAAATACCAGTATTGAGCAATCAAATTATATCATCATTCTTCTAATCAATGCGCAATTTTACCCTGGTCCTAACAACCATTTCTGCTTTCCTGCAGGATGATAGATCGGCTACTTGTTTTCTACTTCATTGTCAAAAGTTCATTGAACTGGTTCGGGTAAATGGTTTTTCCCTACTTATTTTTCTTTCCAGAAACTTTATATTGCAGAAAGTCAGGCCATTTAATTTTGTGTTTAGAAGGTTTTTACCTTTTCCTGGAATGAATGGGTGGAAGTATGTGCCCTTTTCTTCTTTTACTGTTTTTACTTTTTTGTGGGACGTCTTGTCCTCACTTGTTTTTATCTTTTTATTTGATAAAATCTTTTGTTGCTAATCAAAAAAATGAGGGGTGGAAGTATGTAATGCATGCAATTTGGATCTACTTAATGTTGAAGGGTATATGGAGTGAGAACCTTTTCTTTGGTTTGTCTCCCCTCCCCTTATCCCCCCTTTTTTTTTTTTTGGGTTTTTTTTTTTTTTTTTTTTTTTTTTGGTTTTTGTTTTGACCAGGCAAAACACAAGTGATATCATTAGACCCCACACCTTAATATTTTTCCCCTTTTAGGCAAAACAACTGATATTATTAGACTCTATGCCTTTGTAATTTTTCTTGTATTCGAGACAGAGAGTAAGGCCCCGTTTGCATTAGCTTTTCCTAAAATCACTTTTGGAGAACTATCTCTTCACACATCTCTTTAGAGTTATGTTCAATCCATATCTTCACAAATCAAAATTTTCATCCTAGAAGTACTTATATCAAAAGTTGAGGCCACCTAGCTTTCGGCACCATCACTTCTAGTCTTCTAGTATGAAAATTTTGTCAACCATCCTATCACCTCTCAAGTCGTCTAGAAGTGATTATCACCCTATCTCTTAAATCAAGTGGAATTTTGAATTCCAAAAGTGATTTTAAGAAAAGCTAATGCAAATTGGCCATAAGTCTAATCACTAGAATGAGGACCTTTTTCTAAAGGTTAATGTATATATTACTTACTGTTTTTTCCAACAATACCTCCCCTGTTTTTTAAATGATATAATAATAATAATAATAATCCCCTGTTCACTCAATTGATTCAATTATTGTCATGTGCATTCACTTCTTTAAGCTTTTCTTTAGGCTTGGTTGGAAACCTAGAATTGTTGGATAGCTTTCGTCAATAATTCTTTACTTGGTAATATTGTATTGTTAATATAAATGATATTTTGAGATATGTATCTGATTTGTAGGTTGGAGAGTTGGAGGATGCTGTGAAATATGGAAGGATAGAATTGGTAAATTATTTTGAGTTGGCAGGGTTTGAGGATCTAGTTAAGGTACTATAAAAATATCTCGTCAATCATGATACAATTCTACTATATAGGTTGGAGAGTTGCATCCATGAAATATTGATTTCTCCATTGTAATTTTACTATGTTGTCGAATAAGCTTTCCAATTTAAAGCACGTTTTGAGTACTAATTAGAAACATGCTTTGTTTTCAACTAAAGCTTAGGCACTCTGAAATTTCTGTTTTTAATTTTGTCGTGTCCAACCAAGTAAGGGTCAAAGAAAACAAATATATATTTATACAAGAGAGTCTATTATAAGGTGCGCTTGACACAAAGTTGCATCAATTGACCTGCCTAGCAGTATGGGGCTAATTGAAAGACATTTTAAAAAAACCAACTGTTGGATTAGACACACTTCTTATGAGAGTCATGCTCGCCAAAAATCACAGTGATCCAATGGTCGGTTACGGAAAAACTTGACTGGGAAAAACTGGTGATATTTTGAAGAACAAAAAAGTCAAAATTTTCAGGGGGGTGTTTTTCAGAAACTAACCGTTGGATCACTGTGATTTTTGGCAAGCATGGCATTCACAAGAAGTGTATCTAATCCAATGGTCGGTTTTTAAAATCTGCTTTGAAATATAGATTTTCTGTATATATATTTGGTTTTGGCAGTTGTGAACACACTTACTTACAATTGTGCCATTAAGGGAAAAAATTTCATGTTTTAACGCTATCATAGTGTGTTCTGGCTTTTATCACTTTTTTATCCTGGTTTTGCTAGTGGGATTAATTTGGTCATGTTGTATGCCTTTCCGGTGCATAGTAGTGAAGTTTAGAACTGGATCTTGAGCATTTTTTTAGACTGAACTTTGGAGCTAGATTCTCATTGACTCTCTCTCTCTCTCTCTCTCTCTCTATATATATATATATATATATAGGACTGTGTTGCTTTACTGGCCTATGAACAACCCCAGAAGTCCTCAGTTGGATATCTACTTGAAGAGTCACAGAGAGAGGTGGTGGCTGACACGGTTAACGCCATGATCTTGTCAACAAATCCGAACATGAAAGATTCACAAGGTTGCTTGTATTCATATCTCGAGAGGTTACTAAGGCAGCTTACTGCTTGCTGCTTGGAGAGGAGGTCCTTGAGTGGGGATCAAGGTGAAGCTTTACATCTGCATAGAGTGCTGAACAGTGGTAAGAAGGTTTAGTGTTTGTGTTAGATGATATTTTCATTGTGCACTCTGTTCATATGGCTGGTTGATCTTTTCCTGAACTTCATTGAAAGAACATTGATTTTAGGGTCTGGTATACTGACTAGAGGCCCCCAAATGTTTTGATGATTCTTAGTATGATTCTTTTGTTGGAAGATTGGGGTGTTCTCTATATGCCTGTAAACTTGTAACCTCACAAATAAAACCATGAATGAAAAGTTTTATTTCAGTGAATGCTCTCTCTCTGTCTCTCTTCTAATGAGTAAATGGAGGTCTGTACAAAAGCCCACTTGGGCCTCAGGGTACATGTCGGGGACTGACGAAGGTGGGATTTGAACCCTTGTTTTTGGTATAACTACCAAGAGACTTCACTAGCATCTGAAAGGTTTATGGACACATCTAGTGTAACTTATTCGATGCTCCATTCGTTACTGGTGAGACATAAAAAGATGGATCCTGAAATCTTAAAAAAGGGTTGGGATAGTTGTGCTACTGTAAGATTACAAAGTGTTCTCATTTCCTACTTTGTTTTCTCTGTCATTGAGTGGAGCAGGTGTATTAAGTGCTGAGTTCTCTTCCTGGAAGTAAGTTGGGAGCTCAACTTTGGTGACAATTACAGAGAGAAATGCACCGACTACATAATGTAATCCCATCTTGAAAACTATTGGATTAAGCACAAAAAGCATTCTTTATTAGGATTAATTGATCCCCAAAATTTTCAAATCCTTGCGTTGTTAGTGAGCAGCCTCTCCAAAATCCTGCGCTTAAATATAGCCATAGCCATATCCATATCCATGTTTACTGCTCACACTGAAGCAGTTTCAATGCTTACATTTAATCTTAGGCAAAGCTTGTCTCTCTGTCATTGATGCTAGGTAACAAAAAATTCTTCAAATTAAAACATGCATGTATTTTATTGCATTTAATGTATATTCTAGGGAGCTTTTATTTGCTTTAAGTGCAACTTGGCACAACTTTTTGTCATCATAAAAAATGGGAAAATTTGGCATTTGAGTGTAAAATTGTAAGTTAGGAATAAAAAAGATAGAAGACAAGTCTAACAAATCCAAGCAAGCACTCTAATTACTTGAGGTTGAAGAGTAGAGAGCATTGAAATTTGAATATTAAGGATGAAAGCCAAGCATAAGGAACATGGATCAAATTGTGAAGACTTATATTATAGTGTTAGGCTTAATTGTAAAGTCTCTTCGATTAAATTCTTTTGGTGACCAAAGGGATGAAGAGTTATTGGCTTTTTATTGACCCTCACGACATTGGTTGTTATCTTGAATTAGCCCCTAAGAGCAACTCCAATACTGGGTTTATATATGGATTTAAGTTCATTTTTTGAATCTAGATACCAAATTTCTTGCTTCAAAATAAATTGTATATAAAAATTGAGCCAAATTAAATTGAATCCAAGTTTAGGTTGATTTAATTTTTTCAAAGACACATAAAAGTGTCTAGAAACTTGTGCATGATTTAAGAGGAGAGAGAGGAGAAAAAAAGAAAAAAAGGATCCATCACTATTGGAGCACTTGGATCCTGTAACATATTCAAAAAATAAATTTGAATTCAAAAAAATAGATCCAACCATTAGAATTGCACTAAGCTAAGAAGTCGTGCCATGCTTAATGGCCGTTTGAATCCAGTGTTAAAAACAGTCCTCGACATACTTGAATCGGTCATGGCTTTTCACCAAGCAATTGGGTGCTACTGCAAATGTTGGTGGAGCTAAGCTAGTAACTGTATGTCTTCGTTGAGTGCCTCTTAATTTTAGGACTTTAGCTCATTGGGAACTGCTTACTGCAAGCTTGTTGAGTGCCTAGTTGGAGTTTTTTTTTTTTTAAAAGTGACATTCTAGGAAAAAATTATTTTATATTTGATCACTTTCAAAAAATTATTTCACATCTAATTTCATTGACCAAATCAACTGTCACGTGTCCATGTAAAATTAAAAATCACTGTTTGAAATAGCTAGTTCTTCGTTTTGCTTTTGTTTTTCTTTTATATATATATAATTTTTCTATATATATATAATAAAAAATAAAATGGCACCCCTCTTTGGCAAGTTTAGAAAATTTTAATATATCATTATATAATATACAAAAAAATCAATGATATAATATATCATTGTTGAGTGCCTAGTTGGAGTTTTTTCTAAAAGTGACCTTCTAGGAAAAAATTATTTTATATTTGATTTCCTTCAAAAAATTATTCCACATCTAACTTCATTGACCAAATCAACCGTCACGTGTCCATGTAAAATTAAAAATCGCTGTTTGAAATAGCGGTTCTTCGTTTGTTTTTTTTTTTTTTTTCTTATATATATATATAACTGACTGTTTGATTAGACAAATTGCTTATGAATTACATGTTCACAAAAAATCATAGTGATCAAACGGTTGATTTCTGAAAAAAAAAAAATCAATTGAAAAAATTTGATCATTCGATTAGATAAATTATAGAACATATTATCAATTACATAATATATTTTAAAAAATTGACCATTTGATTAGATAAATTGCTTACAAATTTCATGTTCACAAAAATCCTCAGATATCCAATGGCTAGTTTCTGAAAAGATCAATTGAAAAAAGTAGTGATATTTTAAACAACAAAAAAATCACAAATTTTCCCAATTGATTTTTTCAGAAACAACTGTTTGATTACTGTGATTTGTTTTGAACATGAAATTCATAAACAATTTATCTAATCGAATGCTCAGTTTTTTAGAATATATTATGTAATTGATCATATGTTCTATATTTTATCTAATCGAACGGTCAAATTTTTCCACTTGATTTTTTTTCATAAACCAACCGTTTAATCATTGTGATTTTTTGTGAACATGAAATTCGTAAACAATTTAACTAATCAAACAGTCAGTTTTTTATATATATAATAAAAAATAAATAAAATGGCACCCCTTTTTGGCAAGTTTAGAAAATTATAATATATCATTGTATAATATACAAGAAAAAAATAAGAATTTTATTTTTTTAAAAGAAAAAAAACAACAAAGAACCGTTGTTTCAAACAGCGGTTTTTAATTTTACATGGACACGTGGCAGTTGACTTGGTCAACGAGTTAGATGTGAAATAATTTTTGGAAGGAGGTCTGATGTGAAATATTTTTTTCCTAGAAGGTTACTTTTGGAAAAAAACTCAATTGTTAACTTCTTGGGCTTTGTGCTCACTCAGTGCCTCTGCAGAGGTAAACTTTGCTGGGGTTTACAGGGATTGCAATTAGGTGGCACCACGTCAGGGAAAATAGCATCCAGCAGCTGAGGATTGCCAGGGCACAAAAAACGACACTAAAGGATGCGTTTTGGGGCTAAACACAATCAACCTCTCTCATGCAGTTGTGTTTGGGCAATATTTCACATACCAGTAAACTAATATGTACTTGGGTTGAAAATAGTTTCATTTATGAGTCGACTGGTTCATGTTTTGACCTGGTCTTTGCAGACATGGGTTGCCTCTCCATTAATCTTGTTGGATCTAGAACATCATCTAAGTGAAAGAACTCAGAAAATCAACCAAAAAATGGATGAGAATGAAGCTTCTCTGCAAAAAACAGGGGAGGAGAGAGGCGTTTCTTTTCTTCAAAAACTATTCATTTAATTTCCAGATTTTTCCACCACAATTTATACATGTGTTTGGGGCTTATCTAAGCCATACATTTAGACACAAATCAACATTACACTTGGCAACAACATAGCAAAACATATGTAAAATAAAAAAACCGATTTAAAATAGTTAAAATAAACTAGTTACTGCATATTAACATTAACATTCTCCCCATTAATGTGTCGTTCTTGTACTCCCAACAATTCTCTAAAATGCTGAAACTTTTCCTTGGGAAGTGCTTTTGTAAAAATATCAGCAACTTGATCTTTAGACTTGCAAAATTAAGTTCAATTTCACATTCTTTAATGGCATCTCGGATGAAGTGATGTTTAATGGCAATATGACGAGTGCAGCTATGAAAAACTAGGTTCTTGGCCATGGCAATGGCTGATTTGTTATCACAAAAAATTTCAGTCTCTTTTTCTTGCTTTTCACCAACATCTTCAAGTATTCTCCTTAACCAAATTGCTTGGGAGGTTGCTAAAACAGCTGAAACATATTCAGCTTCAGTAGAGGACTGTGCCACACTTTGTTGCTTCTTTGAAACCCAAGAAAATACGCCGGAACCGAGCGAAAATGCATACCCAGATGTGTTCTTCATATCTTCAATGGAGCCACCCCCAATCACTATCACAAAAGCCAACCAATCAATTTCACCTCCAAATCCCTGTAGTATTTAATCCCATAACCAGTAGTGCCTTGAACATATCTCAAGACTCTTTTTGCTGCTCCAAGATGCATTTGACTAGGGCTATTCATGAATCTTGACAACAAACTTGCAGCAAACATTAAATCTGGTCTTGTAGCAATAAGATATAGCAAATTCTCAACTAAGCTTCTGTACAAAGTAGCAGCAACCTTCCTTTCTCCATCATCTTTCTTGAGTTTTTCATTTACTACAAGAGGTGTTGACATGGGATTACAATTACCCATTTCAAACTTCTCCAAAATATTTTCAGCATATTTCTTTTGACAAATAAAAACTCCTTTGTTAGCCCTAAGGTCTTTGACCTTATTTTGATGATAACTAAACCATACTTTTCATCTAACAAGTGGTTGAGTATTGTGCTTCCATAGACTCAAAGTTACAACCTATTGAAGCATTCATTCAAGCTTAAAGCTCATGAGGATTCAAAGAAGCCATTCAAGAAGTTCATTTCAATCCTTGAAGATTAACTTGAAGACTTGCTCAAGCTCATGAAGATCTATTGAAGTCAAGTTGCTCTCCTTGTGATTAGGAACTCGTTGTAAGGCTTATCTCTATGATCAATTGTGTATAACTCAAAGAGAACACTATTTCATCTCATTATGCATTAGCATTCATGCTTGAAAATGCTTTCAAAATTGGCTAAAAATGTTTTGGAAACACTTAGTTAACTTGCCCAAGTGTTTATGTTGATTTTGACTTAGAAAATTCGAAAAATTGACATTGCAACTTCCCTAGTCGACTAACCAATTTAGTCCTAGTCGACTAAGAGAAGTCCTAATGCAATGGTTTGAGAAATTCTAAGTTAGTCGACTAAGCACCCTGGTCTAGTCGACTAATAGTTTCCTAGTCGACTAATGATGCCTTGCTAGTCGACTAATAGAAGGTCCAGAGAGCATGTTTTTGATCAAAAGTTGCTAGTCGACTAACAGACCTTGACTAGTCGACTAATCGATCCAGGATCAAAATTTCCCAAAGTGTTTTAAGTTAGTAGTCGACTAACACCCCTTTTCCTAGTCGACTAACAAACCCATAGATTTTGTTCAAACTGATTTTGCTTAGCTATTCGACTAACCCCTAGTGCCTAGTCGACTAATCGAGCCTGGGAACGAAAATTACTTTAAAAAATACATTGTTAGTTGACTAATCAGCTTGTCCTAGTCGACTAATGGTTCTGCAAAATCAAAACGACTCTTTCTTCTTATAGCCATTCGACCATTAAATGCTTTTCAACCATCAAGATCTTCTCCAATCAGATTCAAGATCCCCCAAACAACCATTTTGACTTTGAATCATTATAAATAGAAGGTTGTACATCATTTATTGTTTACCTAGTCATTCAATCTATTTTGGCTTCATATTCATAACTCTCATTTACTCTCTTCTATTTGAAAAATCCTCTGAGCTATATTTAGTTGATCTATTGAGAAGTTATTGTGCCATTTATATTCATTGTGCTATTGTATTTATTACAAATCAACTTTGAGAAGCATTGATTGTATTACTTTTTATTGAATCATTTTGTGTTGAGAGATTGTAAGGGTTTTGTGAAAACTTTTGTGGGTGAGTTGTCTTCCACCTTGAAAGAAGGCAAGTGTACGTAAAGGTTTCTCCACCTTGAAGGAGTTGCTTAGTGGATTAACCCTCTTGACGGAATTCTTGAGGCATGGATATAGGCGGAGACCGAACCACGTTAAATCATTGTGTTTGCTACTCTAACTCAATCTCTTTATTTCAAGTTATTTTTGATTTCTTGTTATATTGAGATATTATTTAATCTTGCATTCTATTCATCCTTATTCAAGTTGTAAATTTCTTGTATCCCTTTTTGAAAAAGTTTTTATTTGCCTTTACTCTATTCACCCCCCTCTAGATTATATTTTGGGCCAACATCCTTCATTATCTTGATAAACTTCTATTCCAAGAAAATGATGTAGCAGCCCCATATCATTCATCTCATTTTTTTTTTCATCATGTCATTTTTAAATTCATGAATCATTTTTCCATTGCTATCCGCATATATATTTAGGTTTGGCTTAGTGTTTGATGATTTTGGGTTGTGGGATGGTATGAAATTGTTTGAACCCTTAAACATATATATTTTATGTTTTCTCATAAATTTATACATTCATATTTCATTACATATGTTAGGGATGAAAAATAACAAAATCAAACTAAAACATATAAAATCGAGAATAGAACATTTAAATTTCGTCCATAGAACGTTCACTTAAAGGATATACTATTTATATGCTTCATTCAAATTTTAAATGAAAAAACATAAAAAAGGAAAAAACAAGCAAACAAAATCTTCTCTTCCTAATCTTCCTAAATAATTCAAATTTGAAAAAAAGATAAAATATGAAAAATTCAAAAAGGAATTAAAGATTATTAGCAAAATTAAATATGACGATGGTAGTTTTTAGTCTTAAAAAAAAGGATTTTGACTTTTATCTATTAATAGTAACCTTTAAGAATCCCATGGGTTAGCACTTTTTTGCTTGGACTTATTAATCGAAACCGCTAAAAAAAAGGACCTATGACTAAAAACCCCCATATATAATAGTAACATATAATCTCTTTTAATTATCCAAATATATATATATAATCTCTAGAATTAACACACAACCCCCCAATCCCTATATGGTCACATAATCTCCAATATTTCACATAATTCCCAATCCCCAATGATCAAATGTATAGTCACATCATAGCTTTATAAGTTAAATTATTGACTACAATGTCCCATCAATATCATTGCTTTTATTTGATGTGATGTGTAATTAATGCAATGTTTTCTAATAGGGATAGGGGATTCTTCATATATTTGGAGATTATTTGTTAAATTGAGGATTATGTGTTCTAATGGGAATTTCGTATTTATGTGGGGATTGAGGATTATTGCATATTGTAGGGATTATTAGTAAATTTTTGGGAAAAAATTTAAAATTTTGATTGTTAAAATAATATTGTAATAATTATAATTGGCCGATAAGGGCATTTTCTCCAACATAGGTCCATTGAAGTAAATAGTTGATAACTGATGTAACACCAAATATGTTTTATTTTCTATTCTTTTTCCCTCATTTTGTAGGTGTTTGGCTAGCATTTTGGCTATGAATTGGTGCTTTTCATGTTTTGCTGTGTTTTTGTGCTTAGCAGGTTAAAACACCTTTTGTTCTGCCTTTTATGCTCTATTGAAGGTCATGTGGAAGCCAGGAGTTCAATATCTTTATCAAGTTTTGTTTTGGGCTTCGTTTCATGCAAATTGAAGGAAGTTGGCTTAGAAATCTTGCGAGCATTCAATGAAGGAGCACCAAAGAGCCAGACAATTGATTGTTTGGTCGACTGTCTAGTCGACTGTCTCAGGCAGTAGTTGCATCTCGGAAATATTTGCTAAGATAATCGACTGTTTGCTCCAAATAGTCGACTGTTTCCCTGTATTTTGCTGATTTTCTTGTAATTATTTGGTTTTATCAGGGGCAGTTTGGTCTTGTATTCGGCTGGCCTATATAAAGGACCTTATGTAACCCTAGCTAACTCTCTCTTAAGCTCTCTTTTAAGTTCTCTCTAGTTAGTTTTAGATAGTTTTTCTCTTAGTTCTTAGGAGTAGATTGGTTTTCACTCTTAGTTTTAGGAGTATATTAGTTTTCCTTCAAGTTTCTTAAAGCTTTTATGTAATGTAATTTAGTTTTTCAGCTTGTTAAACTTTGTTTCTTTATCTTCAATCAATAGCTTAACATTTATTTCATATTTCTTGCATTTATTGTTTTTCATTGTGCATTTGTTATCATTCATGGCTAGCTAAACAACCGAATGTGAGTTCTATGGTGGATTTCCTATCTAAACCCTAGGTAAATGATATTTTCTCATTTATTGAACCCTTAATGTCTATGAAATGATGTTTAATCATTTCTTATCTTGTGAACCCTTGTGGTGTCCTATTCATGACCATTGTATGACCAGTAAGTTGTGATATTTTGGTTCTTGAGCACATATGCATGCCACATGTTTGCTAAAATGTCAAAGAGAATGTTAGGTTTCATTCCATCATTTGTGTTACTCAAATTGAGCTTTTATTGCTAAATTTTCCATCAAAGACCATTCTTCAATGGATCTAAGATGAGAATTCATTTTCAAATGCTTTTAAAGTTAAATCCTCCATCAAAGACCATTCTTTAATGGATCTAAGATGAGAAATCATTGTGAGAAATACATGTACCAAAGGTTTGGAAAGAATGAACCCATAGAATTCATCTTACTTAACTTAATTAGTTTTCTTTTATAATTTGTCATCATTTTAGTATAAACAAAACACTCCACACCAATCAAAATCCCTATGATTTTACACTTTCTTTGCATTCATTGGGTAGCAATACCTAAGGATCATTTAGACCTGTTCCACTTCCTGTGGATATGACTTGGGGACTCCCTCAGTATTTATTATTGCTTGAAGACAGATGGATTCCTACACTTGGGATTACATCGCACATCGCATTTTCAGTTCAAGCAATAACCAGGTCTATTGACAGAATATTTGCAAATTCCGAATCCATCGAGGAAATTTGCCTCCCTCCAAAAAAAAAAAAAAAAGATTGTCAGATTTGTGATGAAGGCAAGAA
>JAESVK010000734.1:98427-157285 GCA_017140935.1 Hamamelis virginiana | reverse complement strand
CCCCCCCCCCCCCCGAACTTTAATTCACTTTAATTTTTTATCCCAATTCAAAAAATTAAGAACATTTTTGTTCATTTTTTTAATCAAGTTAGTTTAGGCAGAAAAATTGCAAAAACTTATAATCCATTGGTATTTTGATAATCTATATTTCAATTTAATACATTTACAATTGTCATCTTCCTAATTAAATCGGTAAAGGATGTCAATAATTCAATAAAACAATATTTAAATCTAAATATATGTTATGTAAGCATGAAGTCCATAGATAATTGTGGGATGCATATTTTTAAACACTAACCATTGGATTAGATGCTGTACTTATGGATGTCATGCATGCTAAAAATTACGGTAATCAAATGTTAGAATTTTAAAATATAGCTATGAAAAACTATGGTCGCTGAAAACAGTAACAGTTTTCTAAGTAACATTTCTGAGAAACCAACCGTTGGATCACTATGATTTTTGGCAAACACGACATGCATAAGTATAATATCTAATGCAATGATCAATTTTTCAAAATATGTATCCCACAATTATCTATGGGCTTCATGCTTACAAAAGTTTATATATAAAAGTGATGAGTTAATCATTTTTGTATGTATACATACACTGATACAGATAAAAATCTAGATAAATAACTTGTTTCAGTTTTAACTTTTAAATATAATTTCAAATAATCACAGTTTATCCAAATTAAAAAAAAAAAAATACATCATTGTGTGAACCAGCCAACCTGAATCGGGAGGCCTCTCATTCACTTTGGGGGTGTTTCTTGAGTGGATTGTGGATAATGTTTATCCGTCTCGATTTATCCTTCTCTATTATCCTTCTCTATTATCCACATTTATTCTTCTCTATTATCCACTCAAGATAGGGTTTTTGAAAAAGGATAAGAGTTTATAAAAACTAGGAGTCGCCACCTTATTTTTAGGGAACAAGGAAACCGTAAAAAAAAGAGTTTTATTTTCAATAAAACACTGACCCCATATTTTGGAAAAGCATGGTCTTTGAATCAAAGTTGGATTCGAGGACTAGGTTACGAAGTGGGAAGATTCCAAGGGACTCCTTGTAGGCACCCACCTCGCCCTAATTAAAGGTCTCCTAATTAAGTTTGGGCTTTATCAAAATCTTTTCAAAACAATCCTAACATATCTAATCAACCACAAAATATAAATAACAATATATAATAATAATAATATATAGTACAAAAAGTATACAAGAAACCTAAGGATCTTAGGAGACTAGAAGTCAACCTAAGATTGAACTTGCGCCCTATTGACTGCCTACGTACCTTATCAATTGCTTGACAAAGATCAAAGTCCACGTAGTTCGATTACCCTAGGACTCTCCTATTGTAATGAACTATATCTTTGAAGGCGTTCTATCTTATCTAAGACTATATCTTTGAGAGTTGGTGTTTGTTTAAAATGTTTCATATTTCAAAATGGGAGTTTCATCCCAAAATAACTTCTTTTATTTTCATTTGAAAACTCTCAAAAAATAGACTCTTAAACAAGCCTAAAACCCTTTTTTAGATGTAATTTTTACAACAAAGGAGAGTCCTAGGTGAAGCCAAGTGGCTTCCTTAACCTAAGAGTCCCTAACTACACCCTAAAGTCATCTAAGCACCCCTAAATATCAAAATAATGCATGCTGAAATTTCTGGAAAATAGGTAAAAAATGCACCAAAGAATGTAAATAATGCATGAAAATGGCCTAAATGCAATCTAAGTTAGCTATGAGAACCTAGGCATGTTTCTAAGTTGATTTAAGCCTTAAAAAAATGAGTTTTAATGTACTTTTAGGTCACTTTAAATCCATGGACAGATTTGAAAGTAATCAAAAAGTGTATTTAAAACCCTAAAACAATGAATAAAAAATGATAAAAAAGTGTATTAAATGCAACGTAATATGCATACTAAACTATCATCAAAATATAGCATTTAATCACAAGGGAAGGGACTCACCTTTGCATGCTGCCTCGAACATATTTTATATATCAATCAAACATTCCAAGTGATAAAAAAAATGAACTATGATGAGAATAAGTTGAATAGACTAACAACCTAATATGAATAACATAAATCCATCCTAAAAATGCTAGCATGTGATTTATATTGCATAAACTAACCTAACTTGATTACTAACTTAAAAGACTTAAACATGCATGATCCTAATAACTAATCCTAACATGGTATGACTAAAGAAGAATAGAAAAAGAGAAATATGCATATATATTAAAAAATAAACTAGCCTATCATGCATACTAAAGAAATATGGAAACTATGTATGCTAATAATAAACTATATCCTATGCATACTAAAAATGAACTAAATCCTATGCATACTAAGGAAATAAAAGCCTAACCTAGCATGATTAAAGAAGAATAAGAAGAAGAAGAAAAAGAAGAAAACTAAAAACTACTAACCTCTGCCTCTTTGCTCCAATCCTTCTCCTCAAGCTCCAAGCCTTTTCTTCAAGCTTCAAGGACTCCCAGGACCTCAGGACTTTAAAACTTAAGCTAGAGTGCTATGGGGGAAGCTTGTGCAATTGCTTAAGCCTCTACTCTTCAAGCTAGCTCTCTAAAGCTTATTCTGTGTGTTAAAACTGATTTCAGGGCCCTTTATTTATAGGGAGGCCTGAGTTTGATCAATGGCTGAGTTTGAATCTCTTAGAAGTGATCCAAGGGCTCAAAACCAGCCTTCCAAGGTGTTCATACTCATCCAAAAGTCCCCATGGCCGAACTGGACACATGGTAGGGCTTGGAAGAGTCCTGGGCAGAAAAACCACTGAAGAAGAGCAGTTATTGGGCAAAATGGTCGACGACCATCCACTCTAGGACGGTTGGCCGTCCCTCATGGACGGTTGGCCGTCCCTAGGTGGACGGCCATCGATCCCCCATCTCTAAAAATGCCCTATGTGGGCCTGTCTCAGCCCGTTTCAATCCGGTTTCGGCTTTTTTCGGCTTTTCGGGCCCGTTTTAAGTCCAAATTTGACAATTCAAGCGCAGAAACCATCGTGATTCGATTTTCCATGTTTTAAGAAGTGTTTGAAGTGAAAATGCATTGACCGAGGTCAAAGGTTTAGGGAAAAGTCGACCGATTAGCTGTTTAGGGCCTGCCGGGCCCAAATTAGGGTTTTGAAATTTGCTAACCGATTGCTTTCGAAATCATTTCTTCTTCTTGAAACAAGTTTTAAAATATTTTAGGAAAGTGTTTTGAAGCCTTTGAAGGCTTTGGTTGATAAAAATATCGAATCCCAGTCACTTCCGGTCGAAACCCTAATCTGGGTTTGAAAGAGCCTTTTGAGCCTTAAGAGCCAATCATGAGCCAGAAGGCTCCACATATCTTGCCACTGATCAACTTAGCTACCAAACACACTTTAAATATCTATGCCAAAGCCTCGAGACCATTCGAGACAAGATCAACAACCATTCAGGGCTTTTGTGATTCAAAGGACAGTACTGCCCTTCAAGTCACAAAAGGCCTTATTTTCTATCAAGCTTGGCTCAGAATGTCATGGAATTTTGCAGGGATGTTCCTAGGCTCTCTAAAAATCTAATGCAAAAAGAACCGACTCAATCTGACCTAAAAACATACATGTGATAATGACATCTATCTAACTACCCACAAGGGTAAAACTGGGAATTTAGGGTTTTAACACCCTATTTCACTTCTAATCACAGGTAACCTTAATGATCATACTCATGGTCAAAAATGGATGTCTACACATTGATATTTTTCTTCGTATATGTTACCCATATGACCAGTGTCCACACATGTATACATTATACATACACACCCACATATATGTATTAATGTATATTAATAATTTAATATATATATATATATATACACACACCGATATACAACTATACAAGCAGTAAGCACAAAGCCAAACATGAAACATTCATAGAAAAGATTTGGTTTTGGGAATCGAAAGGGGTAAATTGTGGAGTGGGTTTAGGCTTAAAGGGAAGAGAATTAGGGGCGTGTGAGGAAATAAATGGAGTTAAAAATAAAAATTGAGAGGGGGCAGAAATCTAATTACTCTAAATGTGCGAGGCAAAAAAATAAAAATAAAAATTTGATGGGGATGAGCTCCTCAGCATGGCGGGGTTGATGTTCCATGTTTGCCTTTGCTTTTACTGAAAGGGGTAGATATAAATCCAACTAATTCCTTGCTAGCCGCCAGCTGTAAATCAAAAGATCTTTTGATCCTTTGGAAGAAAAACCATGTACAGTTGACCTTTTCGTTACGCAAAGAACTCTCAAGCCTTTGCCCTTTTATCACTTCTTATTTTCTTTTATATATACAGTTAACAACAATACAATATATGTATATATTTTCTCTCTCGGAGTTCCCAACGGGAAGAAGCCAGTTGGCCCCGCTGCCCGCATCAAATAACATATAGCAGCTGACCGGACATGTAATCAACCAGAAACGTCTCTGCCACCACCGGCAATGCAGGTAAGTCTCTCTCTCTCTCTCTCTCTCTCTCTCTCTCTATATATATATATATATATATATATATGTATGTATGTATGTATGTATGTATACCCGTCCGTCAAAGTAGTTGAAGAAAGTTGCGATTTCCTGGCTAGCTTTAGATCTCTTCCTTTTAATCAGTTTCTATGTTTCAAGTGGTTAATTTTCTGTTTAATTGCTGAGAGAGCGCAGACGAAAAGAAAATAAAAGGAAATGTTATTTGAAATTATATATTTTCGTCTCTTTTGGTTTACGAAGAAATTATTAACACAATCATGCCTTTTGGTTTTCGTACATATTAGACGGCAGAAAATGTAACGTAAAACTTTAGTTTCTTTTTTACTTCTTCTTTTTCCTTAGTTTTCGGGGCAACCAAACAGAGGGAAAAGATTTAAACCACCTTTTGAACTTGACAAATTGTTAACTTAGCTAAAATGTAAAATTCAGTTGGTAAGAGGTTTTTTTTGTTTGGTTTTTTCAATTATAAATTCCTAAATCAAATGACATGTTATAATCCTCTTAAACTGCACATTAGAGCGTCTCCAATGCATTTATGCCATTTGATATGCCAAAGTCAAAATTTGGCACCCGAAATGGCATTAATGCCAAAATTTTACACCTATGTTCTCCAATGCATTAATGCTATATTTTGGCATTTATCACCTTTTTGAAAAGAAAGTATGATTTTGCACATACAGCAAGTGCCATTTGAGGTGCCAAACGAGCTTGGGTAATGAAACCCAAAGTTATTCAAAGTTCAAACCTTAGGCTTTGCTATTTAACTTTGCAATAAATTCTTATCCAAATATTTTAAACAAAAGAAAATTATGGTCTAGAGTGCAGTTACATTTTGTTCTCATCTTTTATAAAAATGTGCATCCAAATAGCAACTCATATGTTAATTTTATGAAAGTATACAGGTACACTGGTGATGAATATCATCATCATTACGACTATTGTTGTTCTTGTTATTACTATTATTTTTAATTGTCATTTTGTTGTTAAGCTCATAGTTATAAGATGAAGGTTTGGGAGAGAGTGATTGAGCAAAGCTTAAAACTTACAACAATGCTAGAAAATCAATTTGATTTTATGCTAGAAAGATCTTCCATAGTAATATGGAAGTTATTTTTTTATTTGGACAATCGATGGAAAATTGTAAAGAGAAGAAACAAAAACCTTCATATGCTTTCCATTGACTTAGAAGAAGCATAATGATTGAGTGCCTAGGGGGTAATGTGGTACATACTAGAATTTAGAAAAGAAAGGAGTATCTAATAGTTATATTAGTGTTATGAAGGACATGTATGATAGATATCTACTAGCATTACATAAAGGATCAACATTTAGCCTTTATCTTCTTGCTTTGGTTATTGATGTACTTACTTGATATATTGAAGATGGTGTTCCATGGTGTATGTTGTTTATTAACATTATAGTTTCAATTGATGAAACTAGAGTTGAGGTTAATTTTAAGTTAGAATTATGGAGAATCTACAGGTTTTCGGTTAAGTGGGATTAAGGTAGAATATATGGAATGTAACGTTAGTTAAATTAGGAATAAAAATGATGGCATGGTACAAATTGATGGCCAAGAGATATCAGTATAGTTGAATTGAATATAGGGTTTGAGAGAAGGGAAGAAAGAGAGAGATATGTGTGATAGAGAGATGGGTGAGAGAGAATAGGAAATCTGAAACTTAACCTATTCCAGTCCTCATCACTACTATATATACTGAAAATAATAAGATGCAAATACAAAAATACCCTTACTAACTTTAACACTCCCCCTCAAGCTGGAGCATATAAATTAAACATGCCCAGCTTGGAAAACAAATGAAGAAAAGGAACACGTGGTAAAGACTTAGTAAGGATATCACCAAGCTGATACGAAGAACGAACATAAGGAGTACTGATCTGTTTCCGGATAAGCAAATCACGAATAAAATGACAGTCAACCTCAATATGCTTCGTGCGCTCGTGAAAAACAGGATTATTGGCAATGAAGATAACAGCTTGATTATCACAAAACATAGGCATAGGCGTAGGAACAGAAATACCAAAATCCTGTAAAAGCGAGAGAACCCATAACATTTCTGAAGTAGTGTGAGCCATAGCACGGTATTCAGCCTCAGCACTAGAATGAGCCACAACATTCTGTTTCTTACTTCTCCAAGTAACCAAATTGTCACCGACAAAAGTACAATAACCAGAGGTAGATCGACGATCAGAACGATCACCAGCCCAATCAGCATCACTAAACTCCGAAACAGAGAGAGAAGCGGAAGGTGTATAAAATAGCCCATAACCAGGTGTACCCTTAAGATACCTAAGAATACGACAGACAACATCATAATGAGGTTGGCGAGGAGCATGCATAAACTAACTTACAATGCCCACAGCATAAGTAATATCGGGCCTTGTAACTGTAAGATAAATCAGTTTACCAACAAGACGTCTATAGCGACCCACATCAGAAAATAAATCACCCTGCTGAGAATCAAGTTTGACAGTAGAATCCATAGGTGTATCAGTAGGATGAGTACCAAGAAGACTGGTCTCAGTCAAAAGGTTAAGGACATACTTGCGTTGGGACAAAGAAAGACCACGCCTAGAGCGGGCGACTTCAATACCAAGGAAATAGCGAAGAGCTCCCAAATCTTTGGTATGGAATGACTCACTCAAGTGTTTTTTAACTTCAACAATACCAGTAGAATTATTGCCCGAAATAATAATGTCATCCACATACACAATTAACACTATCGTACCCAAAGAGGAGGTATGAACAAAGACTGAGTGATCATAAGTGGAGCGCCGAAAGCCATATGCAAGAACAATTGTGCTAAATTTATCAAACCATGCACGAGGAGATTGTTTCAGACTATATAGGGCTTTACGAAGACAACATACAAGATTCTCCTTACCCGGAACAATAAAGCCAGGAGGTTGATCCATAAACACCTCTTCTTGAAGATCACCATGAAGAAAGACATTCTTTGTATCAAGCTGATACAAAGGCCAGGAAAGACTCACAGCAACAGAGAGTAAAATTCGAATGGAATTGAGACGAGCAACCGGTGAAAACGTATCCATATAATCAACACCATAAGTTTGGGTATAGCCCTTAGCCACCAACCTGGCCTTCAACCGCTCAACAGAACCATCGGGTAAGTATTTGACTGTGTAGACCCAAAGACAGCCAACTGTCTTTTTACCAGATGGAAGAGGGACAAGAGTCTAAGTTTCATTATGATACAAAGCATGCATTTCCTCATCCATTTCAGTTTTCCAGCCCGAAGAAGAAGAAGCCTGTTTATAATTCTTAGGAACAGAAATGGAAGATAAAGTACAAGCAAAGGACCGTAAACAAGGTGATAGATTAGCATAGGAAACAAAGTTAGAGATAGGTGTTGGGTACAGGTACGTTTACCTCAACGAAGAGCACTAGGCAAATCATCGGATGTGGTAATAATTGGCAAAGGATCCACAGTGTCCGAAGAGAGTTGATTAGGGCCAAAACAAAAAACAGTCCAGTCCTTGTCACGCCGATAAACCTGCAATGGGGGAGGAGACAAAGATGGAGACGAGGAAGAAGACAATGGAATAGGAAGAGTAGGAGTCGACAAAAACTGCTCCCCCTCATGACAATAAATGATATCAGGTGACAAGGATTTCCCAGAAGAAGAATAATATGAAGTGGACTCAAAAAAAGTGACATCAGCACTCACAAAGTAGCGATGAGAATCAAGATGATAACATCGATATCCTTTTTGAGTTCTAGAATATCCTAGAAAAATGCATTTGCGAGCCCGAGGAGATAACTTATCATGACCTGGATCAAGAATGTGAACAAAAGCAACACACCCAAACACACGAGGAGAAATAGAAAAAGGGGATCGATAAGGAAATAGAATAGAGAAGGGAGATTGATTGGACAACCTAACAGAAGGAACACGATTAATAAGGTAACAAGCAGTAAGAACCCCATCTCCCCAAAAAAACTTTGGAACATGCATACTAATCATTAAAGTACGAGCAATATCAAGTAAATGACGAAGTTTACGTTCAACAACCCCATTTTGTTGAGAGGTATGAGCACAACTGGTCTGATGAATAATACCCCGTGCCCCACAAAAAAAATCCACAGCAGTTTGAACATATTCTCTAGCATTATCAGATCGAATAATTTTAATATGCTTATCAAATTGAACACGAATTTGATTATAAAAACGAGAAATAATATCAGGAAGCTCAGAACGCTCTTTCATTAAAAAAAATCAAGTCACATGAGAATAATCATCCACAAAAATAACAAAATACTTAAAACCAGAAACAGTAGGAGTACGGGAAGGACCCCAAACATCAGTATGGACTAAATTAAAAGACGCAGACTTGCGACCATGACGACTAACAGGAAAAGAACTACGGTGATGCTTGCCAAGTTGACAGGCCTCACACTCTAAACTAGAAACATTTATTAATCCAGGAACAGCCAGTTTAAGACGAGCCAAAGAGGGATGTCCAAGACGAGCATGCCACTGGGAGGGTGAAACAGATGCAGTCAAGGCAGAGGTAGCAGGCGAAATATCAGTGTCCAAGTAGTAAAGTCCATCCTTCTCATAGCCCGAACCAATCATCTTCTTCGTCGTGAGATCCTGAAAAACACAAGAATTTGGAAGAAATGTTACTGAACAATTCAGAAGTTTAGTCAGTTGACTAACAGAGAGCAGGTTAAAAGGAAAATTAGGAACATAAAGACTATCAGGTAAAGTGAGGGAGCGAGAAGGGTGAAGAATCCCTTGCCCACCAGTAGGACAAGAGACCCATCAACTAAAACAAGTTGATGATTAACAGAAGTTAGTGCAGAAAATAAGGAAGGTATACCACACATATGAGAACTGGCACCCGAGTCAATAACCCAAGGGGGCGACGAACTGGCAATACACGATATAGTACTTGAGGCTACCATAGTAGCAGACGAGGAAGGATTTTCAGTATGGGACGAAGTGGTGATAGCCTGTCTAGATGGAGTAACCAGAATAGAAGAGGACTGTCCATAATCATCCATAACTTGATTCGCACGACTCGGTTTGCCATACTTCTTCCAGCAATAAGGTTCAGTATGATTAATGCCCCCACAATGATCACAATAACGAGTACCACGACCCATGGAATTACTGCCACCACGAGGAGTGCCCCGAAACACATTACCACGTCATCCAGAAGGAGTGCCTGAAAAACTACGACCACTAGAAGAGCGGCCGCCACTAAAACCACGACCTCCAGAACGGGAAACTAAGGCAGATTGCTCAAGAGAGACATTAGGAGAATGACTGACAATCGAAGAGGTTCCAGAGTTGAGCGAAGCAATCGAGAGTAAGCATTAGCAGTGGTGGGAAGTGTCTCACTAGCCAGAATTTGATCCTTAAAACCCCGAAGATTAGAATTAAGACTAGATAAAAGAGAAGCAATCATAAAATCTTTCCAATGCCTCTTTTGTTGATCCAAATCAGTAGTAAATGGGCGAAGCTACAGTAACTGTTCCCAGAGACCCTTCTAAATGCTATAATCTAAATAAAGGTTTATCACCTTGTTTAACAGAGAAAATCTGCTCATATAACTCAAAGACACGAGATACGTTACTCTATTGGGAGAACGACTCGGCGACTGAATTCCAAATCTGTTTGAAGGAATCACAGAACTCAACAGTTGTAGAAATATGGGATTCCATACTATGCCAAAGCCACCCCATAACAGTAGAATCCTCACACATCCAAGTCTCATATCCAGAATCCGTGGATGCAGGAGCATCATCAGTGAGGTACTTGAGCTTTCGTTTGTTACGCAAACACCGCATAAGCCCAAGCCAAGTAATTAACACCATTCAATTTCTTAGAGGTAATAGCCTTAGGTGTGTCATCATCTTTAAGGAAAGAAGTCAAAGAATCAACTTTGGTCTCTGCCATATCAACCCAAGAGAAGCAACCAACAACCAAGGCAAGAAATCTAAGAACCAAAAGTGTCTCAAAGAAGAAAGGAATAAAGAACACGAAAGGGACAACCAACTATCTCAATAATGGGTAAGAAAACAGTAGCCAAAAGGCACTTAAGCTTTGCAACTTCCACAAATCCAACCACCACAAGCCTATATGAGGGTCAATACATCAAAAATAGCATCCATGAGGTCATAGGACACACAAAAACACCAAAAACAAGGCCAGCAGTGCTGCCGACACCCAAAAAAGCTCCAAAAAACTCAAAAATTGACTCTACACCCATGGATTCTTAAAACAAACACCAAGGGGCTACTCCAAGAGGCTATTTGGCACCTAGGGAGAAGGATTAGACCAAGAGAAACTCCCAAAAACACCCTAGAATTCAGATTTGAAAAATGGGTTCATATATTCCGAAAATCAAAGAAAAATACAAAACACCCATCAAACGAATCCAAAAAATTCCAACAAAAATACCACTGTATTCAGGAGAGAGGGGCGAGTCTAAACCATAATATATATATATATATATATATATATTATTTATTATTTATTATTTATTTTTTATTTATGATGATTATGATGATGATGGGGGGTTCTGATTCGACCTGGAGCCTAACCCATGCTTTTTTTTTTTCCTGCTCTGCTCTGATACCAAGTTGAATTGAATATAGGGTTTGAGAGAAGGGAAAAAAGAGAGAGATAAGTGTGAGAGAGAGATGGGTGAGAGAGAGAATAGGAAATCTGGAACTTAACCTATTCCAGTCCTCATCACTACTATATATACTAAAAATAATAAGATGCAAATACAAAAATACCCTTACTAACTCTAACAAATATCTTGAATCAATTTTCCATAAAGATGAAGAGGTTGGGGAGGATGTTACCCATAGAATTAAAGGAAAAATTGTATT
This sequence comes from Hamamelis virginiana, assembly GCA_017140935.1. Classification (NCBI taxonomy): domain Eukaryota; kingdom Viridiplantae; phylum Streptophyta; class Magnoliopsida; order Saxifragales; family Hamamelidaceae; genus Hamamelis; species Hamamelis virginiana. The sequence goes on along the minus strand of JAESVK010000734.1, from coordinate 145,890 downwards.
AGATGGTTATAAGTCAGAGTATGCTCTACGGTACAGAATACTAGACAATAAGAAACAGTACATTCAAAAATTGAGGGTGCTTTAAATGAGGATATTAAAATTGATAAGTGGTAATACAAGGAAATATAAAATAATCAATAAATGTATTCATGAGAAGATAGGATTGGTATCAAACTACCAATTAAGGACAAGATGAGAGAAAATCATCTAAAATTGTTTGGTGTGTGCAGCGAGGATCTAAGAATGCATTAAGAGTAACTTGATTCAAATCAAAGGCGCCAAAGGGCAAGTTGGACCCAAAACATTGTAAGAGCATAAGAGGGGGAGAGAGAAGACATGAGTGCGAAGGCCTTAATGGAGGATATGGCCCTTGATAGAATTGAATGGTTAAAAATGATTCATGTAGTCGACCCAATGTAGTTGAAATTAAGGATTTGTTTAGTTGAGTTGACCTGAGCATATAAGTTATTCTTAAAATAAAATAAAATAAAAAAATGGAAATGATGAAATAAATTAAGCAACTGAGCAAAGATTGCACCATGTAGATGTAGCATGAAGTCAGAGAAACTTGCCTAATATTCCTTTAAACCTTGGGAGAAAATGGTTGGGCAGAGACTAACAATATTATTAGAAGATCAATATGGCTTCATGCTGAGGAAATCAATAATAGATAAGGTAACTAATATAGATTAAGAGAGTAGGACTTGCATGTAGTATTTATCAACATAAAAAAAGTCTGTGGAGACTGAGAGACTGAAATTGTGTGTTTTGAATAGATAGGACTATAATTACATGTGTCTGACATTGTAAAGAACTTGTATTGTGGAGCTGTGATTGAGACTCTCATGAAAATATTTAAGGATAGACATGTGATTTTCAAATTCAATAGGCTTATATAAATGGTCAGAATTGAGTCCTTGCTTTTTTAGTTAATTATGGGTAAATGAATTAGACTAATATGAGAGTTCTAATGGCGAGTGCTGGCTGTTGCCCATTGAAAATATTCTTTTAGCTGACAGGACTACAGCAAACAATAAGTTTAAATTGTGGAGAGATGCTTTCAAATAAAAAAACTTATGAGCTAAATGGAAGTAAAATTAGATGTAGAGTGGGCTTGAGGGACTAGTTGAGATTCATGACCAAGAGTTAAATAAGAAAATAATTTTTTGATTCTAGGTTTGATTATCATGAGGGGAGTATTCAAGAGGATATGCCCATCGAATCAGAGGTAGATCAATGAGGGGTAGGAGTGCTTGTGGGTTGGGTGATTGACTTGTACCTATCAAATTGACAGAAAGATTTTTAGGATAGCTGTGTTACCAGGCATATTTAGGTACACAATGGTTGGCCCTCAAGAAATATGGTAATGGATGAACCTAATTGGAAGGCAGATGTTGAGATGGATGTCAAATCTTGGAAAGCAAGAGTTAGAACTGAATACATTTGTGGAAGATGGGGTGTGGTAAGGTGGTGTTAGAATCAATTAGGGACTAGATGGAATAAGTCAGTTGGGATGGTTTGGCCATGTACGTCAAAGAGCAATAACAGAAACGGTGAGAAAGAGTGATATTATGTAACTTTTAGGTTTCACATCAACAAAGGGGAAGACAAGAATGGCTTATGTTTGGTTAGTGAGAAGAGGCATGTTAGCCTACAATTTGATAGAAATTATGGACCTAGATTGAGCGGAAGGACAAAACAGAATTCGGTAGCTCATCCAAAAATTTCAAATAAGGGTTCATTGAATTGACCTGTAGCATCATACAGCCAGTGGTTTTCATGCCTTCCTAGAACTCATTTGGTTTACTCTTACTTGAGTTAATGCTTATTGGTGGAAAACCTGTTCCTTCCTTCTCCTAGCAGTCTAACCTTTTCAATCATGTTGTTTTCCACTCTTCCTGATCCCCATTTTATTTCTTTTGGAATAGAGAGAGCCTGCATTTGCTTTATAAAGCTTTGGTAGGATATCTTAAGCTGATCACTGAACTCCATTATTCCTCCTTGTACCCTTTCCAGGACATCTTTGTTATGCCCTCACTGAACCTCCCCATTGGACTCTGATTTTCTAGCTCTGTTATATCCCTTGTTGAAATTTACTATTGGCAAATAATTCTGTCAAAGCAAGTGATATTTCATATATGTATTATAACAGTGATCTGAGTTGTAAAATTCATGGGTGCCTTAATACATGGTAAGAATATCACTAGGTCTTCATAAAAATTAGAAAAAAATATTTAAAAAAAAAAAAAAACCCTCATTAGAGTTTACAGTTTAGACATCATGCCTGTCCTAAATGAATTTATACATATTGTATCAATGCCTGTCAAAAATTTGATAATAGGTGTCTATTAAAATATGCATCGTACCATATGAATTTGAGTCACGATCTTTTGGCTGCTCATGTAATGACCCATTTTGATTATAGTGCCACCTATTTACCTCATCCTTGTACTTTTAGAAACAAGATTGCTGGCCATTTCCAGATTTTCATTCCTGTCTAGATTTCTTATTTTATTAAGTCACCATACTTCAATTTATTTTCATATGTATAAATAGTTGCTAGAAGTGTATAGGCTGATTATTTGGAACTTGAAGTCCCATAGATTTTTATAAATGGAAGCCACAACAAAATTGGCATGAGTGGCCCTTTAAAACCTTGTTCTTTTCCTAGGCCTAAAGGGCAATTTTGGGTTCCTAATGGCCCTAAGAGACAGGGGGTCCCCTTTATCAAAAACAGGGAGTTAAGTTATCTAAATCAATCGATAATTTTTTTTCATCACTATCTTAGTTTGGGATTTGATGCAGTTCTTATGACGTTCTCATATTGCATATATATTTTTAATAGACTCCTATTATCAAATTTTTGCTTTTCTTAATTATTTTTAATGGTAATTCCTATCCTTGGCCAAACCCATTGGCTAACTCGTACTCACAGCCATCTTATTGCTACCTAACAGGGTATCGCCAATATGCTTGGTGAAAACCATATCCTCTTACCTTCCTAATGGAAGCAGTATGGATGCCATTGCATCACAGGACTAATTTTTGGTTCTTTTGTGTATATCTTTGCAATTTTTGTATTTGATTAAATATTGCTTTGCTGCATCTTCTCTTCTTGAGAATAGGTTCCTGCAGCAGTATATGTCTTGTAGGTATGTTTCTGCACTTATATTCAATCATTCCTAATATTTCTGTCCTTGTACAACATTTTCTAACAGGCTTGTATGCTTAAGGTATGGAAAATTCAAATGGGACATCAAACCTGAGAAATTTTCCATATGGAGGAAGACAAACGCAGTTCCCTCCTAAAAGTCCCTTTCAACACATTTCTCCACCATCTGATGATTATATCTTCAGTCCTGCAGTAGGATCTAAAGGTATTCCAAAGCCCACAGAGGTACAGAAGCGCCACCAACGTACTCCTTCTGAGAGCTTTCTCAGAGAGGAGCAACCTTCTTGGCTTGATGAACTCCTTAATGAGCCAGAGACACCCTTGCACAGAGGTCATCGACGTTCATCAAGTGACTCTTTTGCATACTTAGATGCAGCAGCAAAGGTATCCGAAAAGGAGGAACAAAAGTTCAAAAACATTACTGCTGAACCTTCTTGGGGATCTCAGAATTTTGATCATTATAGAGATTTATGGCATGCTTCTTTATACCAAAAGCCAAACTCTTTTGATAAAAAGCAGATCGGGGCGTGGGAGTCATCCCTGAATTCTGTGACCTATTCAAGTGGCCTTCCATCTTGTAGTCATGGCATTAGTCCTCAAACCTCAGGATCTTCATGCAGTACACAGGAACCAGATGGGGTACCATCTAAATCCATTGAGAAGCAAGGGCGAAAGGAATCCAGCTCACATAACCGAGACGACTCTTCAGAAATAAGCGATTGCTCTCATGCTAAGCCTTCTGTATCCAGGACAGATTCAAATCGTTCAAAACAGTATGCAACCTTCTTATTTGTTTTCAGTATCACTATTTTTATATCTTCTCCTAACCTTAATATAAGTAAACCAATTGTCTTGCATGCTGTTGATCTTGCTGAACCTGCAGTCATGTCATGTATTTGTTGCCTTTTCATTACTTTAAATTTCAATATGTTAATTTATGCCTCACATTATGGTTTTTTTTTTTTTTAAAGGCCAACATGTTCAGATGCTGCAGTATTGGTTTTCAATATTGGATTTTATTTTATTTTTTGGAACCAGTTTTTCATTCTGTTAGGAAACTACATAACTGTGCTGCTTAAAAAAGTAGTTTAGTTATAGTCATAAGGAATAAACCACCCAGTAAAGACACGATTCTACCCACACCTTTTTGCTTAGGATGAAACCTAAAGAGAGCTTCATGGAAACGAGAAATGAAAATCATTTTAAATTTCTATATGCTTCTTCCTTATGAAAGAATTATAATTATAACTATTGTTACCATTGCCACCAACACCACTACTTGAAAAACAATAGAAACAACAACAAAAGGTCTTTGACAAATTTCATATTGAGAAGTCTCCTTTGAACTCTGGAGGGATGGCTCACACTTTTAAAGAAAAGGATACAATGTTAGGACCATTCTAGCATCAGTACTTCATCCTGTGCAAGAATGTTATTAGATAGTTGTAGATGAATAGAATAGAATCCACTCTATCCCACATCGCCTAGTGAAAGGCTTGCTGTAGCTTCATATACCTGTATTGGGCCCTCCACCTACAAACTTAGGCTTTTAGGTTGGAAACTTAACAATAGACAACGGTAACTTTGTTCTATTTGCTTCTTCATTTGGGAGAATTTAAAGACTAATAATAAGTACTGCTGAACTACTTCCATGACCACAGCCACCACTACTACAGCTACCCTGAGCTTTGAGGGCTGTCTAGCATCTTGGAGGAAGAGGATACAGTGATAGGGATAGTTCAGATGAGAAAGCTTTGACCCTTTTAAGACTACACATGCAAAGATTACTAAGTCCAATACTTGAAAAGTGAAGGAAATTGAGGAGCTAATCTCCAAAAACTTAATACCTTTCAAGAAATTTAAGGACACTGTTTTTTAACCGCTCAATTATATCCACAAGAGGAAAGTGATTAATGCTTAATAGTTTTAACCCACTCTCATAACTGTTCTCTCTCTTCTCTCCATATGTATATAATTATATATAGACCAAACAAACCTGAAAAAACCTGATTTTATAATAAATTATTTCATGTTTTGTTCCTCTTATTTTCACTATCTTTTTTCTTTTCCTTCTGGTATGCAAAAGTTTTCTTGGGTTGTTTAACTCAGGCTGCGAGTCAATCTAATGAGTTGATCAAGTTTGAAGCCTTCTGTTATCAGCTGGTCCTAAGATGGTTTGGTTATGTGCAACAAAGATCATTGAATGCACAACTAAAGAGAGATTCAATTCAAGTTAAGGGCACCACAAGGACACAAAGAAAGTCCTTATAGTTGATAAAAGACATGATTGCTACTGATTTAATGGGGATTATAGCCTAAATAAAATTGAAGAGCGAGAAATGATTTGTGTAGCCATCCCCAAGTAGTTGCAATTTATGGCTTCGTTGAGTTGAGATGAGTTTTCAACATGACCTGACTCATGCCCAAAACCAAGTCAATTTGGCTAGAGAACAAACTTTCCATATTAATCCAATTTTGCTGTCTTATTTGAAAAATTATACAATTTCAGTGCAATAAGTTCTAATGCAAGTATTATAATCCCTTGATGCCATAAACTTCAGGCAATTTGCTCAACGGTCACGGGTCAGGAAACTTCAATACATAGCTGAACTGGAAAGGAATGTCCAAGCATTACAGGCAAGGCATAAGAAGCTAAAGCCTTGTTCTTTACAACTATTTCCCTACTATGAGAATCAATTCTTCTGCTAATTGTACAAGATGTGACATTCCTCTTTGTCTGACTTTATAGGCGGAAGGATCTGAAGTTTCAGCTGAGCTTGAATTTCTCGATCGGCAGAATCTTATATTGAACATGGAGAACAGAGCTCTGAAGCAACGGTTAGACAGTTTATCCCAGGAGCAACTCATAAAACACAGTAAGTGTCTTTGTATGACCTGTTAATGTTATAGATTGCCTAGTACATGCATATGCTTCCTTTGCTCTGCAGTCAATTTCTTTATATATTGGATCCATTTCATACCAGCATTCAGACAGAAACAGAAATTCAATTTTCCATGTTTCCCTTGTACGGAGTGTATGTTTCCTTGGCAAAATTACTTCCCAACATATTTCCTCATTAATAGAAGTTGCTAATTTTTAGCCGTCCACACAGTTCTCTCTGGATTTAAGATATGGAAGCCTATTTGAATTTCACTGTGTCCATCATGGATGTTCCTCCCTCCCCACCTTCATTTCCCATCCCTTTTTCTCCCCAATTTTTAGTTTCACTATGCTACATTGCTCTGTGTGTGTGTGTGTGTGTATTTAATTGCTTACATGACTTTTTTCAGTTGGGCTTTCCTAGAAGGTATGCTAACAAGATCTTTAGCTGACCAGTTGTGCTTTTACTTTTAATTTCACTTGTACCACCATCCTTGGGTGTCATGCATTGTTGTGTGGACATGTAAATCTCAAAAAAAGTTATTCATAGGCTGAACAGCATTTAACAAGATTGTCTGATGGTAGCATTTATGCTTGTTGTCTGGAGAATGCTGCTGTGAAATTTACAAAACCTAAAGAGAGAAGTACGTGGAACTAAAACATTCTTGTTGGTTGGTGCAGTGGAGCAGGATCTGTTAAAGAAAGAAATCGGAAGGCTTCAAACTTTGTATCAACAACAACTGCAGCAGCAGCAACGGCAACAGCAGCATTCTGCTCATCGAAGATCTAAAAGTAGGGACCTTGATTCCCAATTTTCTAAACTATCTATAAAACATAAGGAAGCCAGTTCCAGCGGCAGTGAATCTGGTGGCTCACTCCAAATTTAAATCTTGGTAAACAGAACTGCGCTTTACTCTACATCTATAACTGACTGTTTTTTTCAATGAGTTGGGTCCCAAGAGGGCCTTGATATTGATAGAGCCCTCTGCCCCTGCTTGCTATACCTTTTTTAGTCTGCCCGGGACCTCTTGGCAGCTCCTGGAAAAGCCAAATCCCTTGCAAGTGAGCTTTAGAGGATGTGATGACCGATATTTGTATTGTTGTTTTGCCATACATATTCCATTGCTTCTACTTCATGAGTTTATGGGTTCGTAGCTTGTCTCGGGCTGAAACCAGCAATTTAACTTTTTAGATTTCACGAATCACCTTAGAGCCTGTTGTGAAATTTTATGAATCTAGCTGCTAGTACATGCTTTTGGACCTATTAATTTGGCTGGAGAAGGGTAATTATTATAACACTCCTTTCACAGCTATTTACTACAAATGTACGTACTGGATATTGCAAATATAAGTCAGATTTATGGAATGCGAATAGATTTATGGAATAAGTCAGATTTCTTTTCTGTCTTGAAATTTATCATAATTTTCACCTTTATGTGGCTACTAACCCGTTCTTTTGTCTCTGTTTTTGTTTTTTTATTATGAGAGAGAGAGAGAGAGAGAGAGAGAGCCACTCCAACCTTCAAAGGTTTAGTTAGAGTAGTAAATGAAAAATCTGGTAGGTGGAGTTAATGTTGTCTTCCCATTGTAAAGGACTTCACTTAGACTGGAACCTAGAGAATAACTTGGTTAGACATGAGGTGTACCATTAGTTGTCTCATCAGGTTTTAAGTTCAATGGAGTAATAAATTATAAATGTGGCTTGCAGCCCAAGGATAAGGATATTATTAGAGCATCTCCAACAGGAGAAGCAAACTCAAATTTTTTTTCCAAGTCCACGTAGTTCGAACTTACATAAGAGTCATCCTATTGTAGAGAACTACATGAAAGGGTTGTGATTAAAGGACTCGCAGTATAAGACGAATAATAAAATTTTTATTAATTTGAATCCAATCATCACAAGCCACCCAACAATCAAGCACAAGCATAGGGTCATGAATACCAACAAGAACATAAATTTAAACAACTTTAAACCCACTTACTTGATTTGCCTTTTTACGAAACTTCGAACTCAAATCCAAGCTTTAAAGCGTATGAAGTTTCCAATGGTATCCACACAAGCACAAGACTTCAAGAACCCTTGAACCTTCATAACCCTTGGAAGAGACAAGCTACGGAGAGGGAGAGAGAGAGAGAGCATGGTTTTGGAGAGAGAGAGAGAGAGAGAATTCCTCTATGTAGTTCACGGCCCTAGGGGGAATTCCTCTATTCTATTTTGCCTCCTTCTCTTATGATGAGTGGTTACTTAGTGCTAGCTTGATCCATCATCATGCATTTATAAAAAACCACTAGGGTTTCTATTTAATACTCTTTATATTTATAACTTAGCCCCTTAATTATTAACAATTAATAATAAGGCTCATGCTAATTATAAATTATAATATTCCATTTCTCTCTTTAATTCAAGAGACTCACTTATGTCCTTTATGTGTGTCCCATTGGGTTCACTCCAACCTAGTAGTGAATAGGGACATCTCATGTTCCCTAAAATAAAAACTTTCTATTTATGGTTTAATTGGAACAATTTCAATTTTGTCCTCAATGATAACACTTTATCATTAGGCATTCACTAGTCACGAGTGACATCTAGCAACATATCATGACGTACCCTAGGTGTGGGTGAATAGTAGAACTAAATGAACCATTCATGTTACTTAATCCTTCATCCCCTAATATCACTGTTAAGGTAATCAGGTATGGTTATAATTCAAACACTATCTTAACAACTTGTTATATGTTCTACAAAATATAATCTCAATAAGATGAACCTGATGAAACTCTTTCACAGTTCACCTATCACTCTGGTCAGATATTCAAACTGAGAATTATTTTTGTGAACAAACCCTGACATTCTCTCTCATCAAAGTGAGAGTGATGATTCTTTCTCGCGCACTCATTTATCTTTATACATAACTCACTAGAGTCAATGAGTACCGATTACATCTTTATGGCTAAAGATGTACAAGATACTATTAAACTCATTATACCTATGCACAAGATAACTATGGTGCCTCAGGTCTAAGGATTACCAAATAAATTGATGTAACAAAAGAATACTCCTGTAACACCCCAACCTAACATCCGTACCAATCCTTCCAGATAGGTCAACACGTGTCAATATAGATGTACAACATGTCCTGCTCATTCATATATCCTTACGAGAGCCATGAAATATATATAAATTTAACAATATGAAATGCTATGTTTATTCAAATGTCCCAAACGTCTTATATATTAATAATAAATCAAATTTATAATAATGCCAACATCCCTGGCAAATAGGCTATGCCACGATCAGAGACAAATCTCAATAATCGAGGAAAATATGAATAATACACATATCATAATCATGCGAGTACTAATGCAGAATCTACTATGAGGCTATCCCACAACCCTTGAATAGAGGTTTGTCCAAGTCAAACATGTATCCCAAGTCAACCTGAAATCTGCTACATAAAAGCAGGGGTGAGCTTCAACTTGCTCAGTAGGAATAAGATAACCTCTACCAATAACAATAATACAATGATACATGAAATATTTTAAATAAACGGGATTTCCATAACATTTATAAATCAGTAAGTAAAGCAATTATAAACCTATATGGGTTTAGCTCAGTTTATAAACACCAGATAATATCCATCGTTTTGAAGACCAAGCGCACATAAAGTATACCAGGACGTTGTTCTAGGCTTATAAGTTTCCGGAATAAGCATCCGGCACAACGACAGCCGAAACCAACCTCCACAGGGTTTGACCTCTCTAGAGAAACCGATTAGTTGCCTAAAATATATGGCCAACTGTCGAATAAGAATATATAATAACCCTGTATACCAACCGAGCCTAAACCATGCGTAACAACATGAAAATATAAACCATAGCCAAACGAGCATGTAAAACAATGAGAATATATATTTAAACCAATTTCCAATGCGAGCAGGTAAAGTTATAATATGTGACATATAAACGTATCAAGCATCATTTCAAAAACAATCATAGCCATCATCCAAAACAGGAGTGAAGTAGATAAACCATATGCCATCATAATATAAATAAAACAGTTCTCAAGGCACGTCATATTCAAGTATAAATACATTTTTATGTCCTGGTTGATGTATAACATTTCCATTTCAAAATATTCGATCCAACCCAAAAATCAAGGGAACAGTGATAAGAATATCTCAACGTCTTTCTTTTATATAGATATATCTAGGAAATCAGGCATATGAGCTTTAGGCCAAGAATTTTAATTGTGTAGATATAAACAATTATCACTATATGCCCTTGTCAAGTGTTTCCATAAAACATGCATTAGGAAATTATGTCCCCCAGTTTTTTATATACACATCATACCCAGTTCTAAGTAGCTTGCCAGGAAATATAAACAAGTTCTCAAAACGTTTCATTTATGTGCCTTAGTTTCATTTCATAAACATGCCACACAAATCAATAGTTCTTAAACCAGTATATTCCATATATCCATTTGACAAGTTAATAATCCGTAGGGTTCTCCAACATTTGTAAGTAATAACATTCTCAAATGTGTTTAACATCCATATAGTTCTCAAAACAGTTGTAAAACGGACACATTATCATTAACAGTAAAAGGTTACTTATCCCTATCTCAATGGAACTGTGTTTTCAACCCTTTGCGGCTCCACGAGCCTCCCAAATGCAATGCTCATGCACCAATGCAAGTGGTCCTCCAAAGGACCTTTCGAACTGAGAATAACAAGCAAACAATGGGAAAGAAGTAATCAAAATAAAGTACAAAGGATCTAAATCCCTAAAAGCAAAACAACCCTTAAAACTAAATATTTATGAGCTTAAGAGCCAAAAGCCCCAAAAATAACAACCCAAAGGCTTAATGATTTTCAAAACACATTCCCAAGAATGATTTGGCATTGCATGCCAAATCCCATGGCTAAAAGCCAAGTGATTTTGGAGATAAACCTTAGAAAAATTGATGAATACACAATAGGGCAAAACTGGTATTAACAAAATATTTCTCTCTCCAAAAATTATTTGACCCCCAAACCTCCAAATTCAAAAACTAGGCTTAAAGAGCTTTTTGTGCATATAAAATATGTTTAGAACTGAGTTCGTATGAAAAAGTTACGAAGGAAACAAGATTGAGGAGAAAAATGAAGAAAATAGGCTAGTGTTGACCACCATTACTGATAATGCCCTTGGGTAATTATCGGTAATTTGCCTTGCTGAAAACTGAGATTTTTATATATGTATCGATAAGCTGAAATGCTCTATCGATAGGGGCCATTTCTGCAAGAAAATGCCGAGCAGCAGAGGGCTTAAAACTCCATTTTTAATTTTTCAAGACTTTTCCAAAATTCTACAAAACAGTTTCATATCTCAAATCTACCCACTAGCATTTTAGATCAACCTTATTTTATCATCAAAACTTCAAATCAAAGTTGTAAAACCAAGCATTCAAAATATGAAAATCTAAAAACCCAAAACAATACATTAATAAACCCATATATGCTCAGTTCAACACATGAAATCCACCAAACCCGGCATGCTTGCTAGAACCCAAACCAAAACTCCATTACAGACTTGGATATACTCTCCAGAAATCTCTAAATACCATTTAAACATTTTTATACAACCAAAATACGAAAATATACCCATGCATGTTCATAAAATCATTTTAAACTTTTTAAAATATTTCATGCATGTTAAAGACTCAACTCAAACCCATCATTACAACCCTTGATCCATAAATCGGCAACCTCAAAACCCAGAACTCCACCATCAGATTTTCCCCAAAAATAGAGCACGCGAAGGAAAGGGAAGAAAAAGAGGAAAATGTACATGAAATCTGCCTCTAACCTTCAACTTCCCCAAATCTGACATCTAAAACTCAATCAACCAGAAAATGAAGAAGAGAGAAGATGAAATGATGCTATCGTGCAATAGAATGACTTACCTCTTTTAGGAAGAAGTTTCCAATGGGCTTTCCAGCTACTCTCCGGCGAGGATCCAGCCAAAACTCAGCAGCACCTCCTCCCTTCTCTCCCTATTGCTCTCTCTCGCTAGCTGATATATGAGAAGAAAACATGGGGCTTCTCACAGGTTTTATAAAAAAAAAATAAGGGGGGAGGGGGCTTGTTTGCAATTTTAAAAAAAATTAACTTCTTTATTTTACAAAAGCACCCCAAGTTTATGAAAAATCTCAACAATAAGCCTTTTAAAATTTTTGGGTTATCACAATTCCTTTGACTTAAAACCATAAGAATATTCTTTGTAGATCATGTTCAGTGTATATGTTCTCTAACATGCACCCACAGATTAACTATAGTATCACTACACAGATAGGAAAGACTACATATCCTCTCATTAGAGCTAGTTTAAATATGTGCTACTCTTAGTGGTTTATAAATATTCACTTTAATAAACCTATGAGTAGGAACTTCTTTAAAATAAATGTGTATGAGAAATATAATTCTCCCTATCTCAACAACTTGAGATGTATATTTCTCTTATCATTTATTCATGGACCTTATCATATATTTAAATATATAAGACAAGTTATACATTCTAATTAATATAATATGAAATTGATATGCTCTTTAGGATTGGTTTTAGGGCATATCTTCAACTCCACATTCATGCAAATCTTTATCTAAAGGCTTATCTTTCAATAATCCAACTCATTTAAAACTATATTGTAGAGAGATTTTGTTTTGTAAAAAACAATTCTTTTTAAAAGATAACTTTTATTTAAAATATAATTCTTATCCAAAAAAGTATTTGATTTTAAAAATAACTCTTTCTCACAGAGGTAAATTTAATTTTGAAAGCAACTCTTTTTCTAAGAGTTTAATTTTGATGAAAACTCTTGAAAATATAATTTTATTTGAATAAAAACACTTGAAAATAGAATTTTGAAAACAATTTCATTTGGAAAATAAGTCTCTCAATACTAGAATTCTAATCAAGCTAAAGGAATTGAAATGATTACAATTCTTACAATAAAAGAGTCATATGGAGATAAAAAACCTCCTAACATAGGGTTTCTAAACTGCACTTAATCCTACTTGTATCTAGAGGTAATCCAGCCTAAACTAGGGTTAAATGTAAACCTAAGCATGCTTCTAAGTTAAAATGCAATTCTAGACATCAACTAAAATATACGAAAACATGAAAAATTAAATATGCAAATGCATGCAAAAAATAAACAAACTCTACCCTAATGACTTCTAAGGGACCTAGAATGCAATTTCTATGTTAAAATGACCTAAAAGTGTATTTAAACAATGTTTTAAGCCATTTTATATTCTGGACAAAATATTAAATGTACTTAAACTCATGTTTTAAATATTCTAATCATCCTAAAAATCCTAAAAAAAATGCTAACTAATACAATCCTACATGTTAATATGCAAACTACGTATGAAAAACATGCATAGAGTGACCTTGAGGGTCTCAAAACTAAGCTAACATGCAAATTAACTAACATGCTTATCAATATGCTTATATTTAGAAAATAAAGCAAACATGCGATAATGAAACACAAGGGAAGAAACTCACCTCATGCAATGCTCCATCATCCACAAGTTTATATCAAACAAATGCTAGAAAATTAAACACAAGGGAAGGGACTCACCTAATGCAAAGCTCCCTCGTCCACAATTGTATATCAAACCATGCATTTAATTATCTTATGTAAACAATATTGTTAGGTTTTATTTTCATGTGTCGGCTAATTTCGGTTTCCAAAACACAATTCGAGTTGTATTGGTTTATGTTTTTTGTTTAATCCATAAGCCATCTAGCGTCGAAGAGCTCAAGACCAAGTTTACTTGAAGAATATTTAAAGATCGAGATCGGAGCTTGCTTGATACATTAGTAAAATCTCTTGATTCCTTTATAGGAAGGTAAATGGACTTGGCACCTAAGTTTTTCATGAACTTTTAAGTGATTTTAGAATGACTTTAACCTAGGTTTCTATATGAATTTAGGTGGTTTAACATGTCCAAAGTTCATAATTTAGGTGGTCCACAAGTGAAAATTGGTCAAATAGAGTTTTTTGAAAAATCCTATCAAATTGGATTGATCTAGGTCTTTTAGTAGGATCGATCCAAGGTCCAAAAAGGTCAGGATCGATTTAACTTATTTTGCAGGATCGATCCAACTCGTGGACAGTTCAGAAAAACTCTATTTTTTGCAGATTTTGATTGGCTTTGACCTATACCAACTTCAACATAACTAGGGAACTTTATTAGGCTTATGAATAAATTGCTTTAACCTATTTTACATGGGTGGATAATTATTGATTCATCTTTAACCTAAAATTGAGAAACTCTAGCCTCCATAGCATGCAACACATTCTCCATGGTGTTTAGCTTCTAGTTGCATGTTTTTATTTTCTTTTTTATCTTCGATCTAGAGAGGTTGTAAACCACACCCAGTTTTGTTTGGAGGGATTCAAGGGACCGAATCTCGCCATTGTGTTAGTCTTGGTGGATCTCCAAGGTGGTTGGATTTAGCCGGCATAATTCCAGTTGCTTTAGCCTATCGTGGAGCTCAATACGAGGTGAAGACTATACTTATTCATTGACTCGTTCGAGAAGAAGCTTAAAGACAATGTGAACTACTTGGCTTGTGGACTCGAGCGTTGGGTTGTTGTGTCAGAGTCTTGTAAGTTGTCTTTTTCATATTGCTTTCATTATTCCCTAGATTTTGTACCTTGTTAGGGTTTTCCTCGTTAAATCTTTGTGTTCTTATTTGTGTTTTAATTTTCCGGTGCGTATAGTTGCTAATTGAACACATAAATTAATTAGGGCTAATTGGTTAATTAAGTCTATTTGAGTAATTCTAAGTAACCCTAATTTTAAGAGACTCACATCCTCGAAATTTCAAATATCATTCTAAACATAAACATATATTAAACCTAATTCTTAAACCATGCTCCTAAACTTGAAATCATAACAAAAACCTAACATGCATGCTAAAAACATAAAATAAAACAACTCTTATTATACTATAACAAACCCTAATCATGCATACCATTTAAAATATCAAAACCAGAAATCCTATCATGCTTTCTAACATGCGAACATGAAGTAACATGCTTACTAATATGAAATAATAACTATCATGCATGAAATAACAATGTATACATGCAAACCCTAATATGCAACTAACATACAAACCCGTAACATACTTACTACCATGCAAACCCTAATATGCATACTAATTCTAACATGCATTACTAATCCTAACATTCATTCATGCAAACCCTAACAAAACTCTAGAAAAAAGAATAAGAAGATGAAAAAGAACTAAGACCTATGCAACAAATAAAAGTCTTAGCATGCTTTTATACCATTAAATAATTAAAAAGGAAGAGAGAAGAAGAATAATACTTACCTTTATAGCTGCTATAGTTCTCCTCTTAGCCTCCTTAAGCAAGCCTCCAAGAGCTCTTTAGCAAATTCAATTGTTTAAAACCCTAAACTAAAGCTCCTATTTATAGGTTTTTGGCTCAAGCATGGACGGTCAAGATTAAATTCAATCCTAATGATCCTAGGGCTCATATTGAGTCTCCCAAGGGTCATAGTAATCAGATTAGGTCAAAAAATGTGAAAGAAATCGGATAAAAAACCCCAACACAATTAAAACTCGAAGTTGTGTAAAACTGAGAAAACACAATAGTGACCGTCCAAGGGTTGGACGGCCAACCATCCGCCCTAGGATAGCGAACCATCCTCCTTTGGATGGTCCTCAAAGTCTCATCTCCAAAAAAAACCCATATTTTTAGGAATCCAAGATATTTTGGGACTCTTCAACTTGTTTTTTATGTATCTTCCTCATTTTAAGTCCAAATTCGATGATTCAAAAGCCAAAACGTTCAGGACTTAATCCTCTATGTTTCTAGAAAGGTTTAGGCTCAAAAATTGAATAAAGTCAAAGGTTTAGGTTAACAAAGTTGGTTTAGCCGTTATGAGCAATTTCTGTTCAAATTAGGGTTTTGAAATTGACTAACCGATTGATTACAAATGAAACATGTTTTGAAAACATTTTAGGTTTATAAAACTCATTAATTTTGAAAAATGGTTTATCAATGTCAAATTAGGTCAAAACCCTAGAGATGGTCAATTAACAACTATGAACCATGTTAGCCTTCTAGCTTCCCTCATGACCTTTTAGGTTTAAGTTTTGATGATAAAAAAACATGTCTTGTGAGCTAATATGTTTATCTAGTGATGCAAGGCTTATATTTGTTGAAACTTTAATGAATGCACCAAAGACTCAAACAAGACACAAGCCAGGCACTTGGGTTGATCATAAGCCTAGCTCAAAGAGAATTCAAGAAGACTTAAGACATCTAAAGACAATGTAATTTATTGATCTTTTGTATTATGAGTGTTTTGGGTCATTTGTAAAGCTCTCAATTGTTAAAAGCTAAGAATGCTCAAAATGACCATAGTTTGACCTTAGGAGATGCCCATCACTTCCATGGACCTATTTACTTGGTAAATCTTTTTTCTTAGTCTGTGATGAATATCTTAAGGTTGGAAAAATGACCTCTTGCTTCAGCTTTCTCAAAATTCTTTTTAGTCAAATTTTGGCAAGGCCGTTCAAACGGATACAACGGTGGTCCCTGATTGAATGGGACACGGTCTGCGCTTTGGAGGATTGTAATTGTTAGAACGAAAATTGGCAATGAAAATTTTCATTGAGACCGTTCAAACGGTACCTTAGTTCGTTCAAACGGGTGTAAGTGATTTTTAATTTTAACGGTTAGTTTGTTCGAACCGGAATCAAGGCGTTCAAACGGTATTCGCGGATTTTTCATATCTGCTCCATTTAATGCTCCCAACCACCTAGATTGTGATTGGATGGGAGGGGAACAACTAGTTTTTGGCTGAATACTATTTATTGCCTCTTCCTTCTTCATTTGAACATTATCTAGTGCAATTACTCTTTCTACACAAGAGCATTCAATCCTCCATAATAAAAAACTCTCTCAACTACCTATCAAAGAGCATTGATTAGTGGTTATCAGTTGAAGAGCTATTAGTGAAGCTTATTTGTTGTACAATTAGTTTATTGAATCGCATACTCTTGTACTCCATTCTTGTACTCATTTTGGAAGCTAGGGTTTGGGTAATCCTTTTGTAAAACTTGGAGTTTGTTACTCAAACTCAAGTTTTTTGGTGTAAGACTTGATCTTTATTGGTCGAAGGGATCATTACATTGGATTTGGAAATCCTTAGGCTTGGTGCTTGAGGTGTGGACGTAGACTAGGTGCCGAACCATGTTAAAATCGGTCTTTGATTTCTTTTGCTATCTTTCTTTTTTTTAGTTTGCTGCATTGTTTTCTTACATTGTTATTTATATTTGATTAAATTGCTTGCAAATTAAAAAATTTGTCTAGGATTGCCTTAGACACTATTCACCCCCCCTTTAGTGTCTCTAGTTGGGACAACAAACCAAATCACTCCCAGACCATGCCGATGTTCGAACCAATTTTCTAACTAAACTCTAAACCTCTATACAAACTCAACGAAATAGATCGAGACGAATTCGGAGGTCAAACGAAAATTATTCGAGAAAAATGACAATTCTACCATTCAAGTTGCAAAAGTTCTCATTACCTATCGAGATTTAATCGGAATGACATGAAATTTGATGTGGACATTCCTAGAAAACTAAATGCAAAAAGGAATCACTCGATTCCGACTCAAAAACCTACATGAAATATTAGCCTCTATCTACCTAAGGAAAATGATAATTTAGGAAATTAGGGCTTTGAGGCCTATTCCTCTGGAAATGGTTGGTCATTCTTGACCAATGAGACATGAAATGATGACTTATATGCTATAAATAAAAAAATGGGGTGTCTACATAAGCCCCTCGTTGGTATTTATGGCTTCGCCAGTGAATTCCAACGAAACAAAAAGACATCCCATTTTCGTTATCTTGACAAAGTTAGGATAATCAACACATACTACGGATTACATCCAAAAATGGTGGGGATTTTCAAACAGTTAACTTATGCAATACACTTTTCCAAGTGAACCAAAACATTCCCTTCTTATATCATATGCCAGTCAAGCAAATGGTTATCCACATATAATATAAGGCATCTTACCTACATGTCAAACGTACGATAAAGTCAACACTTACCATGAGTTAGTAAAGTTACTAATTATCCCTCCATGATCTTCTCATATCATACGCCAGTCAATCAACTGGTTAGCCACATATAATATAACGCATCTTATCTACATGTCAAATGTAAGATAAGGTTAAAACTTATCATGAGTCAGTTATACTATTGATTATCCCTCTATGATCTTCTCGTATCATACACCAGTTAATCAACTGGTTAGCCACATAGATATCAGGCTTCTCATCCGCACGCCTAATCACGGTGTACTTCATGCGATATGAGGTAATCACTTATCATAGGTCAGTAGAGCTACTGATTATCCCTATATGATCTTCTCATATCATATGCCAACCAAGCGACTAGTTAGCCACATATAATATTAGGCATCTTATCTTCATATCAAATGTAAGATAAGGTCATCACTTACCATGGGTCAGTAAAGTTATTGATCATCCCTCCATGATCTTCTCATATCATACGCCAGTCAAGCAACTGGTTAGCCTCATATGATAGTAGGCATCTCATCCGCATGCCTAATCATGGTGCACTCAATGTGAGATGAGGTAATCACTTAGAGTTTTGTACCACATGCCAGTCAAGCAACTTATGCACAATGTTATCAAACCTGGACCGGCCTAGACGGTTCAATCGGTTGAACCGGGAACCGGTCCCCTCTCCGGTTGGTTTAACCCACAAAAACCTATTCAATTCAAAAATCGCTCTCTTTTGCAAAACCCGGCGATTGAACCGGTCAACCCGGTTAAAAGAATCGGTCAACCCGATTTTTTTTTTTTTAAAAAAAAAGGTGCTAAAATGACTAAAATAGTCTCAATCTTTTTAAAATCTCTTAAAGCCAAGAAGGCTAGAAAGGCAAACTAGTCTAAAAAAATCCCAAAAAGCAAAAAGAAACCCAAGCACCTAATTTAATAATACAATATCCTTATCTTGCATTTTAAAAAATATGTAATAAAATTGATCAATAGTAATTATCAATTTTCAATTTTGATGACTGCACATAAATTCAAATATATGAATTGATTGTACAAACATTTAAAAAAAAAATTATATTTTGAATCATTTACAGCTTTTATTCTAATAAATAAATAAATAAATAAATAATATATTTATGACGTCATGGTGACGTCACGGTTCAACCCAGTTGACCCGACGGTTGAACCGGCTGACCCTTAACCCGGTAACTTTTCCAGTTTGATTAACAGTCCAGGTTTTAAAACATTGCTTATGCATCCATATGGTCCAAGGTATCCATCCTCAAAACTCTAAACCAAATTCTTATGCAATCTATGCTCCTATCATTCTCCTTATCATTTTCAAAATCCAAGTGAATTACATTCATTACTTCCTCGTTGAACTTTCAGTGAATCGCATTCACTATACAATCATATCCAAATTCAAAGTGAATCACATTCACCATATCCAAACTTCAGTGAGTTGCATTCATTACCCAATTAAATCAAAATTCCAGTGAATTTTATTCACTACACTATCCAATTAGGGTGTCGAGCGACTCTCTTCTGCTTCACCATCGAATTAAGGTTTCCGTGAATCTCATTGATTACACAATTGAACTAGGGTTTTGAGTGAATTATCTCTGATCACTCATCCCTTTATCACATAATCTCAATTTCAAAGTTGTTTTTCTTGAATTATCAACCAAAATGATCAAAAACTCTTCGAGCTACTCTTTCCACCACTATCATGGGGGTCACTACTCATGTGTGTAAAGTCAATGCACTCTTTTCACAAATAATCTTTTAACAATTTTTTATCAAACGAAACAGATTTCGGTCAAATCGGAGCTCGAAAAGTCGAAAAACAGTCAAAATAGGGATTCGATTGAATTGCATTCATTACACAATCAAGTCAGAATTTTTGAGTGAATTGCATTCACTGTATAATCAAGAAAGGTTTTGAAAAGTTTTGAGCGAATTCAATTCACCGCACAATCATAAAAGAGTTAAATAGGTTTTGAATGAAGTCAATCCATTGAGTAATCATAACAAAGAATCTCGAGTGAACTTAATCACCGCACAAGCAATCATATTTTATTAATCATGGAAGTTTTCAACAAGGTTTTGAAGATTTTTATGGGGAGTTTGAGTGAGAAAGACAAAATGGTTTTTAAGCGATTCGACTTGAACCCTCGGTTCTCGTTACAACACGTCAAGCTTAAGACCATTTTCCTAAGGGCTGTGGGATACTTCTGGGATCCTCTACTTCATGTCTTTCACTTTAGTAATGAAGAATTATGTCATCTTTTTGAAGAATTCTGCGCTCTCTTAGCAATTCCTCACGCGCGACCTTTTATCTTCCTGACCATTTGTCATTGCTACCTACAAACTTTGGCTTCACTTCTTGAAATCACACATCGGGAGGCTTCTTCTTTTGTTTGGGATGGTCACAGTGACATAATGGCATTGGCAACCTCTTTCTTGACTTATGGGAGTGGGCACGTCGTCTTTTTGAACTTTCGTTAGCATATTCTCGCCCTATGCATAATTGGGCGATTTCTTCTTGCTAATGGGACTGTTCTAGTTCCCATAAATGTATGTGAACTCATTCAACATCTTTCTCAATCTCATAACATTGTTCCACTTGTCTAGGCACAAACCCTAAACGGTCTTGACCACTTCTGTGCGACACCGAACTCATCTCTTAAGGGTAGCCCTATTTTCCTTCAAATATGGTTGGATGAACACCTCAAATTCATCTCTCCATTCGAGGGTATCAATTATCAACCTAGCCACTATTTCCTTCGCAAGTCCAAACTCCCCATTGTACTATCTTTAAAAGGGTGGCTTCTTCTCTTGTCGAACCTCTCTTGGAAAGACATCAGCTGGCATATCAAACTCTGGGACTGTGGTGATCGATTTCTTCTCCATTCTTCGGGATGTGCTATAGTGAAACTGGTGGATCTTCGATACACATCTTTATATTGGGCTTTTCGATTATTACGAGAAATGGGAGCTCCTCAAACCATTCCCACTATTAAAGGGCATAACCACGAAGTGTCAGTGGTTACTCCGTCTCTGGTGCTGTGGGCTCAATCACGATGGACTATTCGATTAACTACTTCTCAGACAAGGATAGGCTTTTTCAGCTAAGCAAAGAATATAAACTATGGATGATACAAGTGCTGGGAACTCGTGAGGATCTCATAAAGGCTAGGATTTCAACCATTCTTGGGAGTTTCTCATCTCCGTCACAGGGAGTCACTTTATCACTTTCATCGAACGAATCGTAATTTCAAGGAGGGAGTGAGAGGATGATAGTGAAGAGGCCCCAGTCAACAATGCTAGAAGAACATAGGGATTTCTTTTTTTTTTTTTTGTTTTGTTTATTGAGCTAAGAATATGCATGGCATGTAATAGAACTTAAAAAGGATGCAACCTTCTATAGATTAATTAATTTCAATCTATAGATTAATTAATTTCAATCTCTTTTGTTTTGAATAAAACACTTTATTGATAAAAACAATCTTGGAATCAATAACACAATCAATGCTCATTTTGAAAGGACTAAAGTCATAAGATTCGCATATGATTTTGTTGACGACCTTGAGATGCTCCTAATTAAACATTCTCTATTCATCAATATCTATTTTGTGATTTTGAAGATCTTTTTGCAAAAGTTGAGTGACGCGCTCATTTGATTGTGTAATATGTATAGTGATTCACTTGGTAACGCCTTCAAAAGATTGATCGATTTTCTCAATCATATGTACCACGATCTATTTCACGATTTGAGCTATGTATTTAGACATTTATTGCAATAACGAATTCACATCATAATGTAAATATTCTCTCTGTGGTTTCCTTCATTCTGGTGAGTGTTCACCACAAAAATCGACAGCCTATGAAAAATGCCCACGTGGCCACTTTTGGCGGGAAAATGGTGCGATTAGGTGACAACCACATAATACTTAGTAAAATTTATATGACTAACTAATTACCTATGGTAAATGGAAAAAATGGCCCATCTAATATGTTGTTAATGGATGGTTATTAGAAAATGGGTCATTAATTAAGAGTGGGGCATGTATCAAAAGTTGTAATTGGAGTAGTCATCTGGAACCTATTAGTGGGCTTTCATTACATGTCACTAACTTGAGTAAAAGTAGTTTACTTGTAGCAGTAATAGACACGTGGCAGCTAGATATTCAAAGAGAAAGACAGAGAAATAGTAGTGAAGAAAGTAGGGTAAACATCAGGAGCACTATAAGCTTAAAATTAGGCCACTTCAGGCAAGTAGTGCAGAACGGTCTAAGTGGGCAGTTGGCTAATAATATTGAGGAAATCAAACACGTGGTGATATATAATGCAAATAATGGGATAATGGGTTAATGTTTACCGGAGAGTATGAGCCATTTAAAGAAAGTGGGACACATGGTGATAGTTAGCAAATGTTATGGGATGTGCACATAAGAAAAGAGCTGGCTAAAGAAATAGAGTAAAAATGCCATGGGCAGTTACCACTTGCCAATAGTAGTTCTAATAAGGATGGGAGAAGAGGATTACAAATTATGCAATGTCAACCCAACCAGAAACAACTTTACTCAATCAAAGCAAAGCAGCGCAATACTCATTTAATCAATCAATTCCTAGCTTCATAGCACTCTAAATTGTTATTCTCATTTCCAATTTCCAAGCACTTAATTGGTTGTTTTCAAGCATTCTCTACATTCCAAGTTCGCACATTGTCAATTCAGCTTCTCAAGTTCAATTTCAATTCCAGTCAAAGCAATTTCAATTCCAGGCATGTCTACTTTCAATTCAAGCACAGTAAGCTCTACTTTCAATGCAATTTCCAATTTCTTGCAAGCATATTATTGATTTCAATTCCCAATGACAATTTCAATTCCATTTGCACTCAATTTCAAGTTTTAATTTAACTTGATTGGTTTTTAGATATTCTTATTAAGAACACAAAAGAGACTAACCTTCATCTCTCATCAATTGCCTAATTTAAATTTCATAGCGATCGACTTGGCTTTAAGGCTTTTCAACCTTAATTTTAGCAGAGAAGTACTGAGGGTCGTGTTCTAAAATGATCTTTTGGACTTTCTAGTGAGTCCTGGCATGCCTGCACATACACAATTCGCCTAAAATTTTTTTAGAGTGAACAGTGAGACACCTTCGAGGATACTTATCCCCAATTTTCTGGTGGATGACTAATTGATCTAATGGTAGGTCTTCTTAACATTCAACATCTGATGGTTCCACTAAGGGTGTTAAAATGGTGCAGACACTAAAAAACTATGAACAAAGCCATTCGAGCGAGTGTGTGAGGACTTGCAAGAAGTTCAGAAGATCATGCTAAGCAACCTCTAGGACCTTCTAAGTTGTGCAACTAAAATGAAGAATTTAGAGCCTAGTTGGTCACTATTAAAAGGTGGTTTGAAGATTAACGAGAGTTAGTGGTTCTACTTTTTTGGATTCTTATATGGAACTAAAAAGAACTTGTCTTGAAAACAAAGTGGAGTTATGCGTGCAAATATTTGAAATAAACAAAAGCATTTGAATGTTGGAATTGAAACTTACACCTTTGAAAAAAATACTTACAGAGAGGACATTGTTTCAACTTTCAACGCTTGAGATTGGAAATTCTTGAGAAGAACTGGAATTGAAATAGTACTTGAAAACCATAATGCTTGCTTGAAATGGAAATAAAACACTAGAAATATGTTGTGCTAAACTAAACGAATTGTTGCTTGGCTAAACTAAAGGACATGTTAGTTTGAAAAGAAACTGGAAATTCATTGGAAAGAGCCCAGACTTTGTTGTCCCAAAGTATTAACAACCCTAAAGATGGGGTGAATAGGGTCTTGGAAAGCTTTTAGCAACTATATGGAAGTTAAAAACTAATTAATACAAATGCAATTTATATAATAATAAGCACAAGTAAACAAATATAAATAGCAAGAGTTGAGGAATAGAGAAATCAAACATGATTTTAACGTGGTTCAAACTCCGCCTATATCCATGCCTTAAGCATTAAGCTCAAAGATTCCCAAATCCACTATGGATTACTCTCTCAAGGTGGAGAAACCTTTACACTATCCTTCTTCCACATTAAGATAGAAAAAACCCAATCCTTTTATCAAACCTTACCTAAAAAAGCACTCTCACTCCTTCTAACCACAAGAGTTATAGCCCAACCCTTCTTCAACAAGATTTACAATGAAGTTTGTGTACAATAAAGCTTCTCAAAGAGTATATAAGTACAAATGAAGCTTTCACTAATATCTCTAAAAAATTATACTAATTGGCTCAAGAGAGAATGTTTATTCTTTGACTAATTCACACAAGATTATTGAATACTAAGTTGTAGTGTGTTTATGTATAATCATTAGACCAAACAAGACCCAAAGAGTGGGAATAAGTACGGATATGGTTAGATATGGCCGTTAGAGAGAAAAAACTACCCGTTATTGTCTTTTCACATAATACCATTCGAACGGCTCGAAGCCCCTATCAAACAGACTAGTTGTTGCACTAGCCATTACAACATAAAATTGCTCTCCATTTGAACGGTTTCTAAACCTGTTCAAATGGTGAACAAAGTACCAATATGCTCACTGTCCCGTTCAAACGAGCTGATCCATTTGAATAGCCTAGCAGACCCGTTCGAACGGCCAAGCCAAATTTTGCCCAAAAACGATTTTAAACCAAGTGTAAGTGAAACATAGAAAAATGGCTAAAACCAATTTAGCAAGACATCCTTAGGGACTAAACCAAAAATATCATTAAAGAAGTCCAAAGGTCCTAAGGTCCAACTATGTCAAGTTTATCAGCCAAGAGAGTTCAGCCACTGTAGAGAGATTTATATAATTAAATCATAATACTCTCACACAAGGATAATTATATAATCTTCACAATTGAGTCTTCAATCATTGTGCTTGGCTTCATCCTTGATCTTCAACAATGTCAATGCTTTTTGCTCCATGCTTCTTAGTGAATATGCAATAAATCCACTTGAGCATAGCTTTAATGATCTTTCCAATTCATGCTTTAGCTTGGCTTTCCTTGACATGCCTCATTGTTATCTTGGTTCCTATGTTGCAAATTTACACTAAAATGCAAACAGTTAGAAACACAAGACAATGTTTGTATCATCAAAACCTACAACAAAGTTGGATTGAAATCACAAGGATAACAGACTTGTCTTGTGTTTTATTTCAAGCTTGAACCTTGAAGTTGTCTGTTTGCTATCAAACAGACAACATAACAAAACTAAGAGAGGAATGCATCAACTCTTGGGGAATTCATCAAACCTTTACACCAATCCTATCTTCAACAGAACACAAGCTTTTTCCTTAAGGCTCATGACAAAGACAAGCTTAACAAAACTATATAAAAAAGAAGACTTTTTTAAACAAGCTAAGAGAGGAATATGAGCTTTGGCTCAGTATTTCATGTCTCTCCTTTATGGAACGAGATTCTGAGAAAAAAGAAAAAACAGAGAGAGAGAAAGAGAGAGAGAGAGAGAGGCAACTTGGTTGTTATGGTTCGGATGATGGAAAGGTGAAGATCTGGGGTTAAAAAGTGGGTGAGGTAGGGGCTGAAGGGCCGAAGAGTAGAGGTTAAACCAAAATTGGGTTAAGCTGTGATTGCATTGAAAGTGCTTGGCTAGGCACAAACTGCCTCCTCTTCATCTTCTCACATATCACTTCCTACACCACTCACAATCCTCAGCATTCTACCCACGTAAGCAAATTGCCAAGTTACACAATAAAATGGAGCCACCTGGTTAGGTGTTCCCACCAAATTTAATTGTTTCATTGTATTTTACATATAATTTTTTTAAAAAATCCATAAGTATTAATTAATAATTCAAGCGAATGTAATCAGAATCACAATATGCATTTTACCCGAAAGTGATCCCCTCTTGCTTGTATAAAAGGGTCGGTCGGGGTTGACCAACACTGAACTGGTGACAATATGCTGGCTGGGCCTTGCCCACTTTACCTTAAGCCCAAGTTCAAGAAGCCAGACCTTTCCCTAAAGAAAAATGAGCCCATTCCATAAAATTAAAACTATTTAAAAGTTCCTTCCCTTATTTCGTATAAATAAATATTATTTTTAGAAGAATAATTATAAGATATATATGAGATGCTAGCATAAGGTGCACCTAATATAAATTTGCACCAAGTAGAGCTAGTTGCAAAACAGATTTTGAGAAACCAATCGTTGAATTACATTTCTCTTATGCATGTCATGTCTATAAAAAATAACAGCAATTCCAACAGTGCGTTTCTGAAGAAGTCGACAGTTAAAAAATGGTAATGTTTTGAAGAACAAAAAAATCAGAACTTTTTACAGTGACATTTTTTAAAAACAGGCCATTTGATCACTGTAATTTTTCGCAGACATAACATACTTACGGGTAATATCTAATCCAACAATTGATTTCTCAAAATCTATTATACAACTAGCCCTACATTGCATAACGCAAATTTACATCAATTGTACCTTGTACTAGCATCTCCGTAAGATATACTAGTTGAACGTTAGGGACCATATTGGGATTAAATTTCTAGCTCTTGCATCAGGCCAAGGCCATACCATATGTCATACAGCCTTTTGAAACTTAGGTATAGTCTAGCCCAATGGGCCCTTAGTTTATGACTAAGCCAACAAGAAAGATCGGTCTGCGGACCCAAATGACAAGGCGTCTATTCAGGAATTTGCACCCAATAAGCAAAAGGAGGATAGCATGTACCAAACCAGTAAGCAGGCTGGTAATTAGCTATCAAAATCTCCTGAGAATTCAAAATTCAAAATCCTCCATTTTTTTATTTTCATTTCTAACTCAATTCCTACACGGTTACAACATTCTGATCAATATAAAAGCCAATGTCCATATCAAAACTGAACTATGAGTGCTTGAAAATTGAAATAGGATCCCACCTGTTGAATGTCATTAAATTTGCCCACCAAACAATTCATCCCTAGATCTCTAATATCAGAACCAACTCGAATCTTCCATACCGGGAAAAATATTTCAAGAAAATGAATATCAGCAGATTGAATGAATCCATAATGATATATTTCTTTTTGTATAATAATAATATTGATTAAAAAATGGGAGGCTAACCCTTGAATAATAAGTGATACAAATCAACTACAAGAGCTTAGTTCACGTAAACTTACTCAGCATTTTTCTTCTTGTGTCAAAATTTGTCATGCCTCTGTTACCGTAACAATATAACAATCAATTGATGTAGAACAGTAGAAGTAGGAATAGTGAAGCCAAACTAAACATTTAACAACCCACTTAGATAGGAAAAGTCAGAAGCATTTCCGGTGAACAATGGAAGGTCCGTTTTCGTCATACTCTGCCTTGGTTATATGCTGATTTTGGGGGAACACAACTTTGGCAAGTATGGCCCCTCCCACCCATGCTGAATACTGTGTCAAGTTTTCTGGCATATATTCTGGAGGCTGTAAAAAACAACAGATTAGAAAAAGAGGAACTTCAGTACTTTACCAACAAACCAAAGTTCATTCTTTCAGCTTAAAAAAACATTACCTTTACTAGTGAAGGATGAACAGTTGATGAGCATAGACTGGCTTCTTTCTGGAACCTATCTGCAAAACCTGAAGCAGGCAGCAAAATAAACTGGAGTCAGAAGCTCTAGAACAACAGTTTCTACTTGGGAAAGAAAAAAAAAAAAAAAAAGTCATTAAAAGCGGATAGCATCATCAATGTCTTCTCACACTAGAAGGATCACCGGCAGAACTACACTTGAGTAACCATCCAAGCTTATCAAGAGCCTTTATTTTCTTTCATAAATTAAGCACTGGGGAATTCTCAAACAAAAAACTTGAAATAACACTAACTTGAAATCTATGATTAGTTTATCCAATATCTGAGGACCAATAGTTTTCATTTGGGTTACGTCAGTGAAAATACACATTTCACTTGGGGCTCACCTTCTGTGGTCAAGTACGATCCCCTTGATCATCAATCACACAAAACTCATGTCAACCCATGCAGTACATCCACTGATCCAGGTGTTTTTGTGCCCACACTGATCAACATATTAATACTACGACAAAAAATGCATCGTATACCATTACAGTGATTCAGCACTGATCAACATGTCACGTCCCTTATGAGCACCACGAAGATAAAATTTCCTATGCTCAAGCATGTACAACTTTACCTTATGAATATTAAGAACTGCATCAACTTATGTTAATACCATAGTTTTCTCCTATAATATAATAATATACAGCATGGTGTAGTTAGGAAAGATGGTGGTGCATAAATGCATGTCTGTGCATTTATCTAGATAAATATATGCATATATTTATGTATGTGTCAATCTATACCCTACATTTATTTATGTACGCATCAGTCTATATGAGTATATATAGACCCATAAATGTATTATATACATCAGATCAACCTTTTGCCTAGAATTGTCATCAAAATTAGTGCCTTAATTTAACATTGAGGATTGTTACTGTAAAATCTTTTCCATCATTCCAATATATTCAGAAGTATATCTCCAACAAGGAATTTTCTGCAGAGGTTTTACCGATACTACCAACATGATCCTGATTTAGTACCAACAATTTCAACAACAAAAACATACAGCGTTGGCATTGCAGGATATTGTTTTTTCCCTCAATAATTTGGCATCATACACTCAGAATGTGAAATATTGAAATAATAGAAAATGATAAGCCAAACCAGTCGGCTTTTATATATGCAGCGTTATAGGCTTGCTGCCTTGCTTTAGATGACTGGCACAATACAACTGTTGATTTCCTCTTCTTTTTCGTCCCTTTTAGGAACCTATACTCAGTCAAGGAACTTGATTATGACTTGATATGGCCCTTCCTTGATTAATGACTTTCAATGGTTACTCCTTATAGTGCATGGGGTAATAGATTGGTTCAGTTGCCCGTCCCCTAAACAATTACAACATTATTATCCCATCCAAGCACAAGAAATTTCCAAACATACACAGACCACTTCTTTCATTCACATTACTTAGAAAAATAAACACAATAAAATAATATAATATTCATTGTGGTAGTTTTCAAGTTGGACAAGTGATATCTCATGGTGTGTGGAAGAGAAGCCTACCAAAGTGCTTGACCTCGTTCACGTGATTCATGGATCAGAACAAGTGAGTTGAAATTTTGGATGGAAACCAGAGAGTTTTAGGGCGGATATGAAGGAAAGAAAACAAGAACAAAACAATATAAAGAGCACACGGATTGGAAAAAGAAGGGTTCAATAGCAAGGCATAAGGCATGTCCTGCTTTTTATGTCATAACCAATGCACTTTCAATTGGTGCATATTGCAATATGTACCAGACCATCTAGTAAGTGAACAATCTCTTGGATTTCCCATAACCAAAATAAACACCCTCGAGTCCAAACTCACCTCTATAAACACTGGATTAGTTGTACACATAGCTTGCAAAATAACAGAACACACCCAATAATGTGTAGGACAATCTATAATTAAACCTTCACCATATTAATTTGATGGGGAAGATTCTTGGGAGAAGAAACAGAAGAATTTTTTATATCAGATGATTCGAAAGCAGCCCAAATAATAATTTTTTTGTATAGACAACCTCCTAAGGTGCATATGTTGTGGTGCAGTTAGATAAGCACTATTTGTCCAGTAACAGTGCTTGCGAGCCTATGCATCAGGTCTACAGCTAAAATGCAATTCATTCACTAACCAAAATGCATATCTACAGGCCAGTCTAGGATTGTTGAAACTAAAACAGTTCTACTCATGCGAAGCTATTCTAGATAGCAGGGAAAAAAGTGTCCTGTTTAACTTTTCTCATCAATTTATGCGGGATTTTGAAAAATTTTCCAAACCCATAAATGATTCCTGGCAATAATGAACTAGGATGAACAGATTTCATCCAGGTTTGGACTTGGCTAGCCCGATTGTTAAAATTTCCAAAATTCCCATGGCATGAGATTAATGATCCAATGGATTGTTCTGGACTACTAAATCAATTGTGTGAATAAAATTTGCATGACTTAAAATTTCCTGTAAATTTCATATAAATATAAAATAAAAATAAATATTAAAAAAAAAAAAAAAAAAGAGATTGAAAGAAAGAAAAGAATGCAGACAGATGCCAATCTAATCATAGTAACAAAAAGGTACAGGCTGTGTTTAGATCTAGGAATATCTGGAATTTGTGGATCCCATTAATTGAGTGCTTCATTAACGTGAAGATAATATTAAAAGCATGAGAAAGCATAAAATCTTACAATTAATAGAACCAACAATATCAGTGGTACTATATCTCAAACTCACTTGGATCAAAGAGAACAAAAACTCACCAACCATAGAAGCAGTGCCGCCACAAAGTACAGTGTTTTCCAGCAGCTGGCGATGATTCTCAGATGATACAGTTGAGATGCAACGCACAAGCTGCTCAATAATTCCATGTGCGTCTAAACCCATTATAGATGGTTGGAATAAAGCCTCACCAACAGCATATCTTTCTCTACCAATTGTAATCACCTGCAACCATATTCACAAAGAACTATGCATTCAGGCACCTAAACAAACTGAAGGAAGCTCTAAAAGTCGTACCATAGTACAGGGAATACATGTCTATGTTTAGGGATGGCAAAGGGGCGGAGCCGGGCGGGTTTTCCACTCTCCCATCCCCGTCCCCGCTTATATAATTATTCCCCATCCCCGCCCCATTCCTTATCGGGGTACAGTTTTTAAGTACCTGTTGGGGATATATACTAAAAGCCATGCTTTTATGCAATAGACCTTAGTATTTATTTATTAATGAATTCTGACATTGCATTTTAAATGAGAATCTGTATGAGCTATGTTTGCATTATATTATCTTTTAATGTTATGTATGTGTATCTTTTATTCTACATAGTAGATGATCTGGTGTGTAGAGTTCGGCTTACACACAGAAGATCGGATCATCAGTTCATGTACAATATAAGCTCATTGTTCACAGTCTAAGATGGAGTTGGACACACCATCAGTAAGATTGTAGCACAAGATTTCAGTAGGTCTGTCTTGACTATGGGGAACGGTTTAGTTCCGATTTCTTGTGCTAGTACACTTGTGTGTATTGAACGGGTCTGTCTTGCGGTAATTGTTTTATACTAATATATAAAACAATTAATACCTCATGGTTATTATGAATGCTTATGCTCTTAATCCCGAAATATTTAATATGCACATACACTTAGTATTTGCTATCTTGATTCATATAGAGTGAGATCACTTATGGGTCAATAAACTTGGTGAGTTGGGTAACGACATAAAGCGTATGGTGTATATTAATTATTAACGGAATCCACGTCCTGTAATATGGATTGATGATACCCCCTTGAGGATGCTTATAAGTTTTGATTATGTCAAACCCTGCAGGTGGATTTTGTATCCGACATATCAAATAAGTTAAGTGGAAGGTCTCAAGGAGATTAACAGATATTGATTAAATAAAATTATCAGTGATTTATTTTAATCAACGGGTATATGTAATCTTAACGTGGAGAGATTAATAAGTATTTAATAACAAAGAGCTCGAAATAGAATTTCGAATAAGCGAGGGAGTGCAATTATAATTCTTTAGTGGATTGAATTATAATTAATATTTATATTGGGAGCCCGAAACTTATTTATTTGCTTTTAAGTCCCTACCGAAGCCTATATATATGTCATGTTGGGCAGTCTCTAGGTCAGACGAAATATTATTTCTAAACCCTAGAGGCAGCCGCCTATCAAGGAGAGCACAAAGAGAGCCACTCTCTCTTCACGTTCTGGCATAGGAGGAATACGGTAGAAGACTTGAAGAGCTCGAGCAGTGTTCTATAGTTCGTGATTCATTAAGATCAATCTAGACAGATCTCAAAGGTACGGATTCTTCTCTTTATGTTAATGGATTCGGATTTATTTATTTATTTATTTTTTGTGGCATAATCTATAAGCACTATCACTAGTTCATGGGATTTCCGCTCCCAGCAGTACCATCCCCGCCTCAGGAATACAATTCCCCATCCCCGCCCCGCCACACCACGCCATTAATTCTTTTTTTTTTTCTTTACTTATGTTATTACTGCTAAAGTCGCTGCATCTACTAATTAGAATCATAAATTATAAAAATTTTAAAATAACAACCATTAACCAATGAACCAAGTCCAATAAAGCAACCAAATATTAATTAAATGAACCTGATATGAACATAACTTTTTCTTTTACCAAATATATGAACATAACTTATACAAAAAAATATCTCAAATCTCATTAAAGTAAAATAAAATCCTTAATTATAATAGATAGCTAGGTCATTCAAACAAAATATATCCTTAAGATTCCAAATGTTTCTGGAAAATATTGTGACATTTTTGTTTTTCAAAATATCACAATTTTTATTTGTTCAGTTTTCTCATAAACCAACTAATGGATCACTGTGATTTTTGACGAGTATGAAATTCATATGGAGTGTATCTAATCCAACGGTCAGTTTTTCAAAATATGTTTTGCATTTTGCCTTATAGAGGTCACCTTACTTATTGTTGTGTAAGTTGCACCTTATAACCACATCCCTCATTTATCTTAATATATATATAAGATGAGTAATGATCTAGTCAGCTAATGCTGACTTAAATCTAAGTCAGCTAAACACTTATGGCCATTGGATCATCTCATCACTTAAAAAAGCCTCCATTCATGAGATGATCCAATGGCCATTAATCTTAGCTGACTAGATATTAGTGAGATCACTGGTATGAAAGAAAATCTAGTATGAAAGAAAATCATGTGACAAACAGTATTAAAAAAATTATGAAAAATTAAAATGATTAAAAATGTTAAACAGATGAGAGAAAATCAAGTACATTGTACTGTTTAAAAATAAAATAAAATACCACATTGAAAAGAAAGCCAAGTAAAACTATACTTTAAAATAAAAATAAAAATAAAATAATTAAGATGAGAGAGAATAAGCTTGGTGGGGATTTATCAATAAAGAATATAATAAATTATAAATAATTATTTTGATAAGATAATCTTCACTGTTTGATCTTTAATTAAATTAACAGGGTAAGGTATGTATTAATACATAAGAATAATTAAAAATATTAAAGAGAGATGAGAAAATCAAGTGGGAAATTGGGAGGTAGTATTTTAAAACATTTTTAAAATACTACATAGGAAGTATAAAGTGAAATGGAACCAATTTTTAAATAAAAATATTAAAAAAAAAAAAGAGATAAAAGAATAGTTAGGAGGTTCGTAACAAATGAAGCAATTGGCAAGCTCCTCCTTCTGGTGGGGTATTGTGGTCTCCACTCTACACCCACCCATATGTATATGTGTGTGTGTGTGTGTGGATACACACCCCTATTGTTCAAGAACACTCGAGAGGCTCAAGACATATGACTATATATATCTATTGTCCTTTGTTTTATATAAGTTTGATTATTTAATATTAACCAATGGTTAATTGACTTGTTAATTAAGTTAACTTCTAATTTAATATTACAAATTTTATTACTTTTATAATTTTTTTATAAAATTAAAATTCCTTCTTTCGGTTTGCTTTTTAAAATAGTTACAAATATTTCAAAGCAATTTAAACTAAAATGTCAAAAATAAATTATAATTAAAAAAATATGAGCCAAAATTTTAATTCTTAGAAGAGTAAATAAAAAATTTAATAACATTTAAAAAATTATAATACAATTCAAACAAAATTTTGGTTTTATCTTGAAACTTTTTAACTTGCAAGCTAGTAACTTATAACATACAAAAATATTTTTCAAAATAATTATAAATTACGGGTGTACATGAATTTTTAACATGTTTATTTATATTCAAGTTCATTACTCAATTAATTTTAATTGAGTAATGAACCAATTATTTATGAAAACCTGAAATAAATTCACTAAAACTCTTTAAAAACATTAATATACATTAGTATAGGGTAAATATATGTGTATTACTGCTTTAGGGGTTGGTGTGCAAAAATAAAAATAAAAAATTCACGGCCCTGGCACCCGATACCCGTTACGTATTACTCGATGCACCCAATACTGGTTACACCTTTACCGTTTCCGTTACGGGTCCGTTAGCTGATACTTAAAACCCTGATTAGGACAATATTTTAAGACATAAACAATCATTTAACATTTAGTATAAAAGTAAACTAACAATTATTTGTATTTTAGAAAACCTTAAACTTTACATAAAAAAAAAAAAAAAATGGTATTCCAAAACTTGTATTAATGGTGAACGAGAAATAAGAAATAAACCAAAGCTTCCAATCAAGTTACAGAACTGAGGAGAAGAGTATCAATTTCCTTTGAAATCAATAATCAGGTGTTAATTTGTCATGGATGTGATGTAAAAACTACCCTAACAAAATTTTTTCTCAAAATGACTGAAGTTTGGCAATGTTTTTTGACAACACTGTCTCCATAGATTTTTTAGACAACTCTGTATATATTCATCACATCATGCTTGTTTTAATTTGTTCTATTATTCCACAGCTTGTAAAGTAATTTTTTAAACTTCAAAAAGAAAAGAAAGAAAAAAACAGTAGAACAGCCCGAGTTTTAGAAATTCATGAAAAGTAATTAATTTAGCAAAAATAATGCAACATAAAATGCATAAACAAGTTATATATGCGACATGCTCTTCAATCCACCATAAAAATGTCTGAGACAGTGCCTTGGCATCCAACACTACCATCGCCTAATTGTTTTGACAAATATATTTCTTAAGTGATCCCGACCTAACTTTAGATACCTTTTCAGAATTCCAGCTTCGGTGGCTATGAGGTTGGAAAAACTTTAAAGGGATTTCCTTTGGGAAGGTTGCGAGGAGGGTTTTAAGTTCCATTTCGTGGATTCGACGTCGGTTTGTCAGCCTAAGAAAGTGGGGGGTTTAGGTTTTAGAAGTATCACCAGTTTTAATGATGTGCTGCTTGGAAAATGGTCATAGAAAGCTTCAGAAAGAGAGAGTTTGTGGAGGTCTATGATTTTGTGGAAGTATGGTAATGAGGGGGATTTCTAGCTAGAGAGGTGAGAACCTCGCGTAAGGGGTGTCTTTGGAAAGCTATTATCAGGGGACGTACTGAGTTTGCAAAAAGAGTGGTTTGTAAGGTAGGTGATGGGAGGAGGGTGAGATTTTGGTTGGACTTTTAGTGTGGGGATGTCACACTTGCTCTGTTTCTAGGTTTGTTTGCATTAGCTTACAATAAGATGGCATAGGTGAGTAATCATGTGGTTTGGCCAGGGAACTCCATGTCTTGCAATCCAATTTTTATAAGGAATTCTTGGGATTGGGAGTTGGAAAGTGTTTATTTTTTTATTTTTTCTCTTTTATTTTTTAATTTTTTAATTAAGAAACGTTATGGTGCTATAGCTTACAAAGATGGGGAGGATTCTTTGTTGTGGATCTCAGATAGTAAAGGAGGTTTTCAATCAAATCCTAAGCTGATTCTCTCCTTTCTCAAAGCAGGGACTCAAGTGTGGCGTTTTTTCCTGTTAAAAAGGTTTGAAGAACATGTGCTCCGGCCAAAGTTGCTTTCTTTGTTTGGACGGCATTAAAGGACAAGTGCTTAACTATGGATAACATTGAGAGTAGAGGGATGTTTTTGCCTAATAAGTGTATCTTGTGCAAAAGGGAAAAGGAGACGGTTAATCTTCTTTTCATTCATTGCTCTCTCTAGAGATCTTTGGTCCTCTGTCTTCTCTCTTTTGGGTGGTTGTTGGGTTCTCCCTAAGTCAATGTTAGATCTTTTTTTTTTTAGTTGGTGCCCTAGTGGTGTTGAGAAGAGGAGGATTCCAATTTGGAATTTAGTCCAGCTTGGCCTCTCGTGGGTTGTGGAAGAAGCACAATGGAAGAATTTTTTATGACAGAGCTGAGTTTAGGAAAAATTAGAATTTTGCTCGATGATTTGCCTTTGGTTTAGGTCAACTAAGGAGTCTCGTAGTATACCTTTGTTGGATTTCTTGAACTTATGCCACCTCACCCAACTAATGATCCTTAAGCTGAGAATTGAGCAGCAAATTGGAGCTTTAAAGGGCATTAAAACTTGATGAGAAAAATTCCTATTTTGCCCCTATATATATATATATATATATATATATATATATATATATATATATACACACACTTCATTTTAATATAAAGTGCACTTACATACGGTCAGATGCAAAATATATTTTGAAAAACCGACCGTTGGATAAAATACTCCCCCTAATGTCATGATTACCAAAAATCATTATGATCCAACAGTCGGTTTTGAAAAATCTGATAGCAAAAATTATGATATTTCAATGAATAATAATAATATATATATATATATATATACCATTGTTACCCGGACCGAGATGCAGATAAAGAAAACAGTTGCAAAACAATATTCAAATACTAAGATATATAATGAAAACAAGTGATAAATGAAAGATTCAAAGAGTTTCAATTATATTGATAAATAAAAACTTACAAGAGTTGGAGATAGATACGAACACCAGAAGAGAATGGGTTACAGACTCTGGTATGGGGTTCGGAGAGGTTTACAAGTTGAAGGGGTAAACAAACTCTGAGTTTGAGATGCAATTCGAATTCCTTATATAGGAAAAGAAGAGGCATCTGAGTGTTGGGGGTAATCATGAATTAACATGACTACAGTGTTGGATGTCGGTCACATGATCGACTTTTAAGAGTTCTTTTGACTTCTGATTACTGCTACAGTGCCAAACAGTAACCACTTTTACTGTAGCAATAATTGTTTTTTGTCTGGAATTGTCACGCGAGACTCCTTTCGGTGCCTGTCAAGCTGGACAATCAAGTGGAGACAAAACCACTTTCGGTGTAGAGTTAAAAGAGTTTTACCCTGTATGGAGACAAATCCACTACCAGGGAAATACAGTAATACTAGCCAAACAAATAATCTGAAGGCTTGAAGTCTTCATCATCGTCTTGGCCAAGTTCTGCTGTTGATTCGTTTGAACCTTCTGAGTTATTTTCATCTTCTATTTCTGAAAGAGCTACAAGAAGCTGATTCTTCAATTCTTTCTTTGAAATTGTAGAAGACGTGGCAAGTTTGTGCATGATCTTGTTTTTGTCTAACAACACCTTTGCAGCATCGGCAGAACCGGAACTACAAATAGTTGGATGCTGTCTGAACCATTGTTGAATTCTCTCTGGCTGAATATGATCCGCATAAGACCCATCCCACCATTTGACTGAATAAGTTCGGAGAACTTTAGGGATTTGCTCATCAAGGAGTTCATATTTCCATGCCATGGTCCAAGCTAAACTAAAATGTCCATAAAATATCAACATTTTAGGATAGTTGATTTGGGAGAGTGGAGGCCTTATTTTTTCCTGAAAGATCTGATATCCTTCAAGAACCTTAGAAGGGAGGATATCTGGTATAGGACCAACAATATCCCACCAATCTAAGAACCAATTGGGGACATCAAGTTTGAAGGATTTATCAAAGAAAATCATCCAGGTATGGCGATAACTTTGATTTTGATAGTACAAAGTGTTAAACCAGGCTACAAGGTAGTCATGGTAGTTGAAGAAGGCTGGTTGAAGAAGGCTGGTTGAAAATTCACTGAGAATTTTCTTGGTTTAATTGGATCCTGACCCCAATCTGAATAGGAGAGGACCCTGACAATTCTGAAAGTTGAATGAGTTAAATTACTTGGATCAGCTTTATCAAAATGATGTTTGAAAATTGCTGATTTAGTATCAACCAAAATAAATTCATAAAACTTTTGAGTTTTGGCAAAATCCCAAGGATGAAATTGAAATTTCTTTGACCAGATTTTGTTAACTATTTCAATTGCTCCCATTCCAGCAAATTCTTTTTCAACACAAAAGAGTTCAGTCGGGCCATTCTTTAGAAAATACTTTGATTTAAAAAGAGGAGCATTATCAGTCTGCTCAGATTTTTGAAGAGTTCTTTGATTGGAGGTAGAAGCTACCACCTGTTTTGAAGAAGTTGCTTCAGCAAAAGTTTGATTTTTAACAATTGCTGCTGAAGTACCTTGATTTTTTGAAAGAGCCAAGTATTGTTCCGGTGAATATTGTTTGCAGGTTAGGGCTTGGTTAGCCCATCTTTCTGGAGTGCTGAGCTGAGAGTTACAAAGTTCATCAAAGCTTTGCTCGACGGCTTTGATGTATTCTTCTTCTTCAATGTCTGCCCAGGATTTCTTTTTCCCCGGCATTTCTTGAGAATAATAATCAGGAGTTGTGGTGAGAGCAATGGAACTCTCAGAGTTAGATGAACGGGCTTTTGGTGGAACATTTGGTGGGGCAGATGACCTGCCCCTTCCCCTTCCCCTAGAGGACATTTGTCTCTCGATCTCCCTGGAGGAATTCTCGGGTTAAGAAATCTGGAATAGAGTTCGTTTCTCATTTAATATATTCAATGTCAAAATCAAAAATAGACAATATTGCCTGCCATCTAGCAAAAATATGTTTTGATGCCAAGTTTTTTACATCCTTTTGTAAAACAGATTTAGCCGCTTGGCAATCAACGCGGACTAAAAATTTTTGATTCAAAACATCACTTTGAAATTTTATAATGCATAAAACAATGGACAAAATTTCTTGTTTGATAGTTGAATAGTTTTGTTGTGCAGGGTTCCAAGTGCCTGAATGGTAACGAACTATTTTTTCCTTATCATCTTCTTTTTGGAGTAGAATTCCTCCAAATCCTATACCTGAAGCATCAGTTTGGATAATCTTAAAAGCTTTGGGGTTGGCTATATTTAGACACTTAAGTCTAGGAGCCTGTTGTTTAATTGTCTTGACAAGTTGGGTAAGTTCATCCGACCATGCCGGAGGATCTTTTTTCAATCTTTTCCTGAGAGGAGCACAGAGTTGGCTAAGATTTGGAATGAAGTCTGAGATGTAATTTAAACACCCTAAGAATCTTTGGAGTTGAGTTTTATCTTTAATTATATCAGGAAATTTATTGACAAAATCAATTGATCTATCAATAGGAAGGATTGTTCCATGATGAATATTAAAACCTAAAAATCGAATCTTGGTTCTAAAAAGTTCTATCTTTTTAGCAGATAAAACTAATCCTTTATTTTTAATGACATGAAAGAAAATGTCGAGATGTTTCCAGTGTTGTTCAGTAGAGTTGGAAAATACAAGAACATCATCAATATAAACAATTGTGAAGTTAATGTATGGAGTGAAAATGTCATTCATAATATTCTGGAATTCAGAGGGTGCATTTTTTAATCCAAATGGCATTACATTCCATTCAAAATGCCCAAATGGAACTGTGAATGCAGTTTTATATTTATCTTCCTCATGAACTTGGATTTGCCAAAACCCAGCTTTCATGTCAAATTTTGAGAAAATCTTAGCGTTAGAAAGCCTTTGAATTAAATCTTGCTTGTATGGCAATGGGTACCTAATCCATTGCAATACATCATTAAGGGGCTTATAATTGATTACAAGCCTAGGTACACCTCTTTCAATTTCAGAAGCTTTTTGTACATAAAAGGCAGCACAACTCCAAGGGGACTTGCTAGGCCTAATTAATTTCTTTTTTAGAAGATCTTTAATTTCTTCAATACAATGTTTTAAGAGTTCTTCTTTCATTTGGATAGGCCTTGCCTTTGTTGGTATATCTGTTTCTTGAAAATCTTTTATATAAGGTAATCTTACAACATGCTTATTTCTTTCCCAAAAGGCATTAGGATGATCAGAACAAACTTCTGACTCTAATTTCTTTTGGAAGGATTCAATTTCCTGTTGGATAAACCTATGAGTTAGACTTTCTTCAATTTTTCTGTGAGAAATTTCCTTTTTTAGAAAAAATAGTTGATTAGTTCTTCTCTCTATAACATTTAATTCAGGAAGAATTGACAAAGTTTTTAAAAGATATAAGTCTTTTAATTGAGGTGGGCTAATAAATTGGAAAACAATTTGTTTATCCTTAAAGTTAGCTTGTATTCCTTTATTATCAACTTGAAAAGGTTGAATTAAATTAAGGAATGGAGTTCCTAAAATTACATTTTGACCAATATCTTTAACAAGTAAGAAAGGTGTCTTTAAACAGACTCCTCCGTTACAAACATGTGCATTTGTTAATTTATAGTTAATATTTAATTTATTACCATTTGCAGCACTTAATTTTTCTTTTGTGGTCTCAAAGTATTTAATAGGAACTAGTCCTTCTTGAATACAGTTGAGATCTGCACCAGAATCAATTAATGCTATAGTATCAATTTCATATTCTTTATTAATAATAATAGTTAATCTAACATGCCATTTCTGATAGTTAATTCTGGTTAACAAATGAAGATAAGGATCTTTCTCGATTTCTGGATCATCATCTTCAGAAGCCTCAGAATCAGAATTATCATTTTCCATTAAGGGAGGATGCTTTGAAGAAGAAGCTTTATTTTGCAGAGATAGTCGAGTAACCTTTATTCTAAGATCACTAATATCTTTTTCACTATTATTTTTTAATTCTTTTAAGTCTTTTCGAAGTTGAACGCATTCTTGTTGAAGGTCTTTTATAGTAACTTTTTTATCTAAGTTATCCGGTTTAAAACGATCAAATATATCTTTTAAATCATAAGTAGTTTTATTATTTTGTGTCTTCTTTTGATCTTTTTCTAAGTCATTTTTTAATCTTAAAAGAAGTTCTTTTCTTTTCTCATGATCTTTGATCTCATCAATGAAATCAATGAGAATGCTATGCTCTCTAGATAGCATATTAATACATTTACAGTTATCTTTTATCCCTTCTTCAGATTCGTCAAGATTTTCATCCTCTTCCTCTGAAGAATAGATTTCATCAATTTGAAGGCTTTCTTCCTCATTATCAGATCCTTCTGAATATAGAAAGAGATTTGAAAGAATATTTTTAAATTTTTCTGAAACATCTAATTCATTAATTTTTTGTTTCATTGGACAATCTTTTGAAATGTGGCCCATTCTTCCACATTTAAAGCAAGGTCCAGTTGGTTTGTTGGAAGAAGTTTTACTAGATGATGGTTGTAACCATTTTTCTGTAAAGTTTTGACCAGGCTTTTTATTCCTAGTATTTCTACGGAATGGTTTCCTAGTCGAAGTTGAAGGAGAGGTTGTACTTGTTTTAACACTTCTTTTCTTGGCCTTTTTCTCTTTCTTTTTAGCTTTTGTAGAAGGGGCCAAAGATTGAGAAGAAAACCCAAATTGTTCACAGAAAGAACCTAATTCCTTCTTTCCTTCTTTTCTATCTTTCTTTTCTTGTTGTCTAAGTTTATAATCTGTACATCTGGCAATTCCTTCAGCCTGGATAGTACTGATTAAATCACCATACGTAAGATCATCATACGGAATAGTTCCCTTATTCTGTTCCCTTAATTTTGTCCTAACTTTGTCTCCAAAATGGGTTGGAAGACCGGCTAGAAATTTTTCTTTCCAAAACATTTGACTACAGTCTTCTCTCATCATTACCTTGGTGAGGAAGATATCTTTATACCAACGAAAGTCTTCAAGTTTAGGACATTTTAAATTAGTTAAGAGATCAGAATCTTTATCTTTAAGTTTAGAGGGATCTCCTATGAAATGTTTAGTTATGGCGAAAATTAAGGTTGCAACTGCATCCTGTATGTCTTCACCATCTTCATTCTTTATAGCCAATCCTAAACGATCAATTTTGATAGCGTTTAAAATTGTATCCCGTTTTGTTTGGTTGAGATAATGATCCCACCAGCTTTTCAATTGGCCAGTAAATCCAGCTACTAATGCTTGTGCAATAGTATGGTCAGAGGTGTCTGGATTTTTGGTTTTGTAAGCTGTACAAACCATTGTCATCTCTTGAAGAGTGTTAATTATATGATATTCAGTCTTGTTATCTATGTTCCATTCATAGATAATACCCCCTTGATATGCTGCTTGATGGAAAGAACCTCTTTCTTCCATAGCCATATCCGGGAAGGTAATTCTGGGATAGAAACTTCTTAATGGTTGAGAAGAATTATAAATCTTATTAACTTCTAATTGGTTATCTTCTGGTAGGAATCCCTCCTTATCAGAATCAGTTTCTTCATAAGTTCTATCTAAAACTGCAATAGTTTTATCCTTAGAAGACTGAGGTCTGTCTTTAGGAGGTTGGGGGGTTTCTGGGACTGTCCCAATAATTGTTTCTATGTTTTTTAATTTATCATCAATTATTTTTAGAATATCTTTTGATAATTCTTTATTAGATTTTTTAGGAATTTCATGAGGTCTAAACAAAGGAGTGTCATCTGCCTTTGTTGGTTGAGAGACATCTTTCTGAACCAAATTCTCAACCCGAGTTAATTGTTCTCCTATAGTTGTAAGGTATTGATTTGTGAAATTATTCTGTTCAAGAACTTTTGTTATTTCCTTATCAGAGGATACCTTATAAGGAGAAGCTACAACATTAGTTCCTCTTACAGGAATCTCAAATTGTTCATTTGGTGGATGAACAGATTCTCTGAAAGTATTTGGGGCAACTTGCCAAGTTTTAGTAGTTTTAGTAATAACATTTAATTCCTTATTGCTTTCATGAATCTCGAGCCAATTAAAGAAACTTATTTGAATTTTATGGGCATTCATAAAATCATAATAAAGTTCCCTAATAAACTCTGTTTCCTCTTTAGTGTATCTTTTAAAGTAGGCCTTTCTAAGTTTTCGATTTTCCTTGCTAGAAAAATCATCATTTAGGAGTTTTTTATTGATTTCAAAATCTTTTTCTAAAACATAGAGTTGAGGATCGACCTGTGAAAATGTGGGCGACATACTTTCACTGTCATTATCCTGAGTTTTATTATCTTGTTCAGAAGGAGTGGTAGTAGAATAAGGTTGAGGAATATTTGAACTTCTAACTCCACTTAGGTCCGGAATAGTTTGTTCAAATATTCTAGTTGGGATAGAAGATGTAGAGGATCTAGCATCTTCTGGTGGAACCTTATCATTATTAAGAGGGAGTCTAAAGGAACTTCCAATGCTTCTACGAGCAAAGCTGATTCCTACACTCCCATCACTATATTCTACCATTCTTCTAATCCTAGAAGTTGTGACTTCAGGTTGTTTAGGTGGAGGAAGAATTTTTGGAAATCTCCATTCTTGTGGGAATGACAATTCATTCCAAAGAATCTTCTTGGGAGTTATCAATTCACCATGTTCAGTTTTATTGGTTGTTAATAAAAGGGTTTCACCATGAGTTGATAGAGCTTTAGCCTTTCGGTCTAAAAAGGTTGTAAAAACCTTGTATCTTATTCTAGAGAGTAAGATGATAGGATAAGCTCCTGTCATGATTTCAGAGTTATAAACTTGTAAGTTTAAGGTGAGAACCTTCATGATATGTTCATCCTTAAGACTTACACTGAAGTTTGGAAAGCAGTTAAAATAAACAGGTCCATCATGTAGACCGGCTTCTATTCCTCCTAACATAGATTTATCGAAGTTAAGCAGTCTACAATCTCTTAATGCCATAATTACAGACATATTGAGACCTTCCCTTAGTAAGGGTTTAACTGCTACTTGGACTAAACCTATATGAAGAAAGTTAAAGCCTTCCTGTTTATATCTATTAATAGATTCATTATCAAAGAGTTGAATTGTTTCGAACTCATTTTTGAGCTCAAGAGTTTTTTCTTCAGTTTTGATATTTAGATCGGAAAAGTACTCAAAAGTACCCCGATGATAAATATCTCTTCCAGGAACTTTAGGAATTTTCCAGTTATCAAAGTTTGCATTATCCATGTTAATATTTGTTTCTTGTTTATTAACAGTTTCTTTTTCTTTTCCCTTTCGGGAGGACGATGATGCCTTAAACAGAGTTCGTGAGAGAAAACTCATGATTAACTGTTACCCTAGGATTGCCTCAATCGGCGATTCAATCCTAAGTCCTCTAGTTCAACCTAAGGTCTGCCTCGCAGCGGGACTTACTCACACTCTGCTGCCCGTCTTACACACTAATACAGACGCGGTTTACTGTAGAGTTCTACAGACTAACCCATACTGTTCCCACTCCATATATATAATAATTAAAAAAAAAAACAGTTTTGCATTGCAACGTTTTTCAAAAATCGACTGTTGGATGATCATGATTTTTTTTTTTTTTTTTTGGCAAACATGACGTTCATAATAAGGGTTTTTAAAACAACGGTCATTTTAAATTAAAATTGTTTTTTTTTTTTTTTTTTTTTTTGTTCTTCGAAATGTCACAATTTTTGCAGTCAGACTTTTCAAAACCGACCGTTGGATCACAGTGATTTTAGGCAGTCATGACAATCATAAGGTTAGTATTTTATCCATAGGTCAGTTTTTCAAAATATATTCTGCAACTGATAGTATGGAAGTGCACTTTATATTAAAATGAATTTTTTTATAGGGGCAAAATAGGAAGTTTGCCCATTAAGTTTCAATGCTCTTTAAAGCTCCAATTAGCTGCTCAATTCTTAGGCTTAGGATCATTAGTTGGGTGAGGTGGCAGCATGAGATTGCTAGCCAAGGTAGCCAAGGAGAGAATTTGGCAAGGAGAGGATCTTCACCCCTACAAGGACAAGGGGATGTCAAAAGAATGTG
The DNA here is from genome assembly GCA_017140935.1 of Hamamelis virginiana. NCBI lineage: Eukaryota > Viridiplantae > Streptophyta > Magnoliopsida > Saxifragales > Hamamelidaceae > Hamamelis > Hamamelis virginiana. Next base: position 101,111 of record JAESVK010000734.1, on the reverse strand, counting down.
GTCAAAGCCCAGTTTGGAATGGAGGAAAACATGAAGGAATGTCGGATTGTTACACAAATCAATTTGGATCGAGTGGGATTGAGGGAGAAAGAGAGAGCGACACTGGAAGAAATAGAGTGAGAAACTGAGATCATACTTGGTTCGAGATGGAAGGAAGCGGCGGGACGAGATGGAGAGAGGGGAGAGAAAGTGATAAAGAGAGAGCAAGATAGAGAAAACGAGTACATACCTAGGTTGAGCTCGAACGAAGCAGCAGAAAGATCGCGATGCAAGTGTTCCGATGGGAGGCAGGTGTGTCTTCTATCCTCGCAGCGCTATGATTTCTCGTGTGACAAGTGCAGGTAAGGCATTTATATTGAGAGGATATGGAAGGCAATTAATATTTCATGTGTGGGAAGAGGAAGGGCACAGTGGTCATATTGATTTATATTAATATCTATTCCTAGGAATGGGTGGCTCAAACCCACATTGCCAACAGGTTTCACATTGCCCTTTTTTTGTGGGAACATAATTCCCATGGGAAAGAGGGATTCCTAACATATTACACAACCAAACATAGTATGGGGAATCAAACCCCATTCCTAATATGCATTCCTGTGAACCAAACGCAGCCTGAGGAAGTTGATGGCCTCTGGCTAAACAATTGATTTGGACCTAGATAGAGTAGCATTGAAAGAGAAAAAAAAAAATAAAGGTAAAAAATCTTATAGCCAGGCACAAATATTCAATTTTAGGCTTGGTAGATTTGAGCTGATATAGGCAACGATAACCTAGGAAGAAATTAATTTGGCAAATAAGGTAGCATTATGCTTCTACACTAGAGGATGTTTGGCAAACCTGGAAACCTAGCCAGCTGAAGATGAATCTAACTGGTTTTCATTTCCGTACTGTTTGGTACGTCCCTTTTTCTGTAAATCTGTTCAGCCTTGTATTGAAAATAGGGCATAGGCATAGTTTTTTTCAAGCCAACTATAAGCTTGTTTATATAAAGCCCAAATAGCAGTAAAAAAACTAGAGTTAGCTTGATTGAGTTTTCAGAGTTCGTAAACAGGCCCAGTGATGATAAGTTGGTAAATTAAAATTGAATCCCAAAAAAAAAAAAAAAAAAAAAAAGAGAAATAATTGTCAGAGAAAATTAAAAAATACACGTTAAAAAGATCAATCCTTCAAACATTAAAGAAACTTTAATAAAAAAATAAAAAAAAATAATAAAAAATAATAATAATAAAAACTTTTTTTTTATTTGACTGAGGGTACAGAAAATACACCAGAAGAGGAATAAAAAATGAAATATATTTATATAGTCCTGATCTTATCAGCTATACCTCATGTTAGCCCAAAGGTCTTTGACCTTATTTTGATGATAACTAAACCATACCTTTCTTCTAACAAGTGTTCGAGTGTTGTGTCTCCATAGATTCTTATTGGAGCTCTCATCAATTTTCTTCAAGCAATTCAATATGCTTATTATTCATTCAAGCTTAAAGTTCATGAAGATTCAAAGCTTAAAGATGAAGCCACTCAAGTAGTTCAAATCATTCCTTGAAGATCAACTTGAAGATCTACTCAAACTTATGAAGACCTATTGAAGTCAAGTTGCTCTCCTTGTGATTAGGAACTCTTTGTAAGGTTTCTCTTATGTTCAATGATGTATAGTTCAAGAGAAAAACCTTTTCCATCTCATTATGCATTAGCATTCATGCTTGAAAATATTTTCAAAATTGACCAAAAATGTTTTTGGAACACTTAGTGAACTTGCCCAAGTGTATTAGGTTGATTTTGACTTAGAAAATTCGAAATATTGACTTTGGAGCTCCCTAGTCGACTAGCCCTCTAGTCCTAGTCGACTAGCCCTTTAGTCCTAGTCGACTAAGTGAAGGTTAGAGGCAATGTTTGAGAAAATTCTAAGTTAGTCAACTAATCACCCTGGGCTAGTCGACTAATGCTTTCCTAGTCGACTAACCCTTACTCTCTAGTCGACTAATGGAAGGTCCAGAAGCCATGTTTTGTTGCAAAATTGTCAGTCGACTAATAGCCCTTTGCTAGTCGACTAATCGATCCCAGAGAAAATTTCCAAAGTGTTTTTAAGTTGGTAGTCGACTAACACCCCTGGTTCTAGTCGACTAACAAACCCAGATTTTGATCAAAATGAATTTTGCTTAGCTAGTCGACTAACCCTTAGTGCCTAGTCGACTAACCGAGCCCGGGAATGAAAAATCTTTTAAAAAATGCCTTGTTAGTCGACTAACACCCTTGTCCTAGTCGACTACTGGTTCTGCAACATCAAAACGGCTCTTTCTTCTTTTAGTCATTCGAGCATTAAATGACCCCCAACCACTTTGAACCTCTCTAATCCGACCTTAAGGGTTTCAAACGGTCACTTTGGCTCTAGTTTGCTATATGTTGAAGGTTAGCTCTCATTCATTGCTCACCTAGTGATTTTAATCTCATTTGTCTTGATATTCATTACTCTCCAACATTCACTACTCTCACTTCTCTTTGACAAAACTCTTGTGCTATGTCTATTTGATCATTTGAGAAGTTATTGAGCTATTGTATTGATCACAAATCAGCTTAGTGAAGCATTTATTGTAATACTCTTCATTCAATCATCTTGTATTGTGAGTTTGTAAGGGTTTTGTGAAAACTCTTGTGGGTGAGTTGTCTTCCACCTTGAAAGAAGG
>JAESVK010000734.1:66529-89954 GCA_017140935.1 Hamamelis virginiana | reverse complement strand
TGTTAATTGAAAACATTTTTAAGGCTATTTTATTTAATAGTATAGAATACTGTTCGAAGATGATAGCTTGTTCATGGACTCTAATGCCTTACCCTTGAAGAAAATTGTTTTAGACCAACATTAATAATAACAATAACAACAACAATAAAATAATAATAATAATAACATAAAAATTCTATATATTCTCCTTCTATCTTTGGGCAATTGGTAAGCAACTATGCATATAAAACATAGAAAAGCATTATATCTATGGTCAAGCAGTTAATCTTTATATATCCATATTTTACTTACTCTTCTCCAGTTTTCCTTCCCTTATCCTCATAGTTCTATCATACTTTTCACCCTTTAAATCACATAAAGGGAGTTAGTAACAAAAATGGTGAGGCGCTTAATAAAAGACCTTTAAATTATATCGGCAAAGGTAGTGAGAGAGAGAGACAGACAGAGAGAGAGAGTCCACGGGACAAGGCGATGGGTTTTGAGCCAATACTAGTGTTGGATCAAATTCAGTAAAAAGAATTGAAACTGGACAACATTAACCCAAAATTAGACAAATAGCCCTACTATTTCCAACTCATTGGACATAAAAATTTGAAAAACTTAGAACACGAACCTGTCCATCAGGAAGAGTATGTTGCTCATTCTCATATGACTGTTGGGTCTTCTGATATACAACTTCATCTTCGGCACAGCATGAAAATTGTTCTTTCAATCTCTCTACATCAAAGATGTTGAGATTTACCAATGGATTGGATTTGCCTAGTTCTTGAGCAAGTAACTTCGTCAAATCCATACCCCCAACTTCAAATCTTCGTGAAGCAATATGCTGAACTGCACCTTCAATTACTGGTGCAATATCTGATAGAAATGTGAAAAAATTCACATGGCACAAAAGACTTAGTTATTACACAGTTTCATAATCCTTTCATTGGAAAATCTTACACGCACATTACTTTAAAGGCTATAAAGCAACAAATTTTCCATATTACATTAAGCAATACAATAAGGACCCACAATAGACAATATTCTGGTAAACATGTCAAAGGGCTCAATCTTCAAATAAGAGGAACCTTCCTTTTACAAACAAAGCCTTAAAATCTCTATAAGACAACAGTGACAAAACAGTTGGTATGCATTGATGATGGTTTACCAACTGCATGACCATGCACATAGCACTTATTAATAGGTACTACCAATGACCAAATTCTCAGGAACCCACTTTATCAGAAGACCCAAGGAATCCAAAACTTGGCATTTAAACACAAAGAAAACTTCAAAAAAAAAAAAAAAGGACAAGAAAAAATATAGGGAATGGGCAAAGTAAAATTTACCATGTAATATGGCACTTCCACACACAGAAAAGTTTTAAATAACAAAAAAGAAAAAAGAAAGATTGACAAAAGAAAATATTGATATCAGACAGTAACATTTACCAGGTATTATGTAAATCATCCAACTAGGTCAACTTTAGTGTCAGGATACCTCATTGATTTTCATTATCTGACGATGGCTAAATGATCTAGTATATCCTATGTTTATGGTTAAAACATTGCGAAAGAACCTATATCAAATAAATTATGACATTTTATCTTTGTTGCATGCTTAAAAATTTCAGACACGTCAATAGTAGACAGTTATTTGCCGAGCTCGGTATACACTCTCCTTCTCAATTCAAACAAGATTTTATATATATATATATATATAGACAGTTATTTATTGACAGTTATTTGCCGAGGAGAGAGGGAGATAGAGAGAGAGCCACTTAATAACAAATATCTCACAAGCCTTTGCAAGCTTAAAAAGCATTAGCACAAGGTCCCCTTTGTTGTGTACACATACCTATCTTCCCATATCCAATATCAACAGTGCAGCCTGAGATACGTCCTACAGCATAAAGTGACAACACTGCTTGTTCTGTTGCAAAAAAGCCTGTAACATTAAATGTTTCAAACATCATTTGCAGCAGCTGTTCTCTGACAGCCTGCAAAGATAATACGACAGAAAAGTTTTTATGATGCATAATAAAAAAAGTTTGGGATCTCAAATTCTTATTTCCGTTAAGATTCTTTCTCTAGAGTTATTTTTGACAAGTTTTAGGACCTGTTTGTTTCACATTATGAAATTGTCACATGATTAATAATGCAATTTCGACAAATAGTTGCATCTGGTTAGTTGAGTTGTAAATGCATTATTGGAAAATGAATTGTCCAATATGTATTGATTTTCATAATTTCTAAAAATTCATTCTTCCCTACTTAAATTTGTACAACCCACACTAAGGTCAAGTTTATATTATGAAGAAGGCAATTTTGAGAATTGACCCCCAGGAAACTTGGGAATTGGGGAGTATTATGTTTGGGTATTTTTGTGGATCGTAAAAATAAATATAAAAAATAAAAAATAAAATAATTCATGGTTCTCGTAATCTCCATTGTTAGTGAAGCTTGTTGATCTTCTTCCCTCATGAGCATAGCTTTATTGTTAGTTATTACGTGAACATTAAATATTGAAGTCTATGTTGCATGATTTCGACATATATTTTTTGATACATTTTTGTTCGCCTTCTAACCAATATTTAGGGCCAGTTTTGCATAATTGATACTTAATGATTCTACAATGCCAAGAAATAAGATAAATTGAAAAAGACAAACCCTCACCCCCATCCAAAAGAATTAATACATAACACAGTAAAAAGAGTTTTTCCCTCCACTAAGTACATGCAAAGATTCCAATTTCAGCAACCCATTTTTATGTGCACTATGCAGCAAGTACACTAGATCAGTTGGTAAAGTGTAAAGTTAAATAAGAAACCCTACCTCTTAGAGTATAGATTGGCAAGAATTTCAATGAATGTGCTAACAGTTCACTGCATGTATATATATATATATATATATATATATATATATATATATATATATATATATATAGAGAGAGAGAGAGAGAGAGTAATTTTCTTATGAAGACTTCCTTACATGAGGACTTGGCTTTTTAGTCAATGTAAGATAATAATTTTGGAAAACCGACCGTTGGATTAGATATTCTTCCAATGTATGCCATGCATGCCAAAAATTACAATGATCTAATGGTCGGTTTTGAAAATATAGACTATGAAAAATTGTGACCATTAGATATTATCATAAGTTTTTATAGTCTGTATTTTAGAAACTGACTGTCAGATCACTGTGATTTTTGGCATGCACGTCATACATAGAAAGAATATTCAATCCAACGGCCGGTTTTTCAAAATATCCATCTTACATGGGCTAAAAAGCCAAGTCCTCACATAAAGTTATGTGAGGACGTCCTCGTAAGAAAAGGACTCTATATATATATATATATATATAAGTTAACAACCTTATAAGGAATCGATGGAGGGTTGTGCCAACCTTAGGAGTTGAAAAGGGATCTGTGAATAAAATTTGTCCTTCACTGCCCATTTCCCAACCAAGGCCTGTGTATAGAACATGGTGGAACAAATCTTCCATGGCATCCCAATCTCTAATAAAACCTCGTACAACTGGATCAACAGTGATATTCTCAAATAATGAACTGTCACTTAATGATCCATCTTCAAGCATGCATTTCATTTGTGTAGGAATTATCTGAATCAACACTTCGAAGAAGTTAGAGTATGTTCTCTCAATGACATATTTCTAGAGAATATAATAAGGATTTAACAAAAAATTAAAAATAAATAAAAAAGAGGGAGAAAAGCTAAAACTCATCATAGTAAGTGTACAATCTTGAAGAACATAGAATTACATGAACACTGATGAACATGATTCCAAACAGCATACCTATTACAGGATGAATATTCTTAGGAAAAAAGATTAAACATATTGCTATTTATACGAAGTTTCAGCAGAAAATTTTCATAATGACAATTTACTTACCAAGAAATTAAGAGTTTTGATACAAAGAGTATCATTGCAAATATATCAATATATAAACATGGTATTCATGCAACATACTTGATCATCAGAACAGCCAGCACCACATCGAAATATATAGAAAAGAATAGAACCAAAATCCAGTTGTAAATATAAAATGGTACAAAATGAATGAGCCACCAAATTCTCCCCTCCAAACTTTGACTAATCTAATATAATCAAGAAACCCTTCTACATTAAATAATACCAAATAATATAAGGCCTTGTAAAAATGACCTAGCTTCCCCTTCTCTCCAATCTCTCAAGCCAACTCAATGAGAAAAAATTGCAAGAATCCTGCTTCATTATTTTTTAAGATACTAACAACTCAAGGCTATTGACACAAGTGGAACCACGATCAGACTAAGTCATATTTCGATCTCTATCAAAGCCTAAGTTTCTAGGAGCAAACAAAGGGCAAACCTTTTTTGGGTGCTAAATCAAGCAACATCTAAATTTCTCTAAAGAACATAGAAGCCAAAGGAAAAACTTCTTTACTAATTGAAAACACCTTACAATGCGTTCAAAGCTCAAATTTATAAGAAAAGTTAAAACACGAATTGATGTAGAGTATAGAAAGAGAGTAGAAGAGAGAGAACAAAAGAAAAGGAGAAAATGAGAGAATAGAACAAAAGAAATTGTTGGGAAAAGAGAGAAGAAAATTAGGGAAAGAGATGAAATTTTGGGGAAAAGAGAAGAAGAAAATAGGAGAAAAGAAGAACAGAACTTAAGGAAAATAAAGTTCTTAAATACTATTATTCATCAAATCTCATTTGCTAGGCTACAACCTTATTTATAGAAAAAATCTAAGACTAGATAGGAAATAAAGCTATTCATGCCACCCTAGTAAAATGTACCACCAAAGAGAAAGATCGATCAATCAGCCACACAAAAATTGATCGATCGACCTAAATCAAACTTGTCAAAATTAATAAAACCTCAAATATTAAAATCTGAAAATTGCATAAATGAAAATAAAATCTTCAATTGCCATAAACCCTGCCATGTGATTTGCATTATGATGCATTCCTCTTGTTTGGCAAACAAAAAAATGCAAGAAAATAAATAAATAAAAGTGCTTCTTTATTGAGAAACTTCTAGAAATTTACAAGAAAGAGAGAAATTCTCTTCTACAATTCAAAATCAGATCTAAAAACTAACTAAAATTGCCAGTTCATCTCTATTTATAGAGATTCTTTTAGTTGTAACAAATTCTAGAGTAAAACTAGAGCAACTAGGCTGCCACCAAGCAAAAGAATAATAGTAACCAAACAGCAAAGAAACAAATGTATGCTCCAGCAGTCAGCAACATAGCTCACGGACAGCAGCAGAACATCTGAACATCAGCAATGCTCTCAGGACAGTAGCAGACCTGATTAGCAGATCTGATCTGATGGCAGCAAACTTACAGCAGACTTGCAACTCTCATTACATCATACTCCCCCACTGCAAAAGAACTTGCCCTCAAGTTCAACTCCATAGAAAGTTGCAGTCATAATCAACCAAGCAAAGATGTCATCATATATCTTGAAGTTATTCAGCCTTTGAGAAACAAAAATACTTGTCACAAGTGTTGTAACTTGCTTCCTTGCTCCTTCGTAAGTCTCATCCATGGTAGGTGTTTTAGAAGTCAAAAATAACTTTGCCATCAACATCTTCATCTTGCACTATAACACCCCGCACCTCACCAAGTAACAATATTGTCCGCTTTGCCCCCACGCACAACATGCACGCCCATACACACACGTCCACGTGACAAGCGCACGGCTTTTCTTTCTGGGGTTGCCCCTTAAAACGTGTTGTTACTAGGAGATGTACTGTGTTTACTTATAAGCTCAGTTACTTCCTCTCTCTTTTTCGATGTAGGATCCAGGACATCACAATCCACCCCCTTAAGGGTTGCATGTCCCCGTGCAGTAGCTTGCCAGCCTCAAGCCCACCCACCTACACGGGAGCACGGCAGGAACCCACACTCGGATCAGACAGGAGTCGGCTCTGATATCAACTTGTAACACCCCGCACGTCGCCAAGTAAACGTGCGTTGCACTTGTGGGCAAAGCGGACAATAATGTTACTTGGCGAGGTACGGGGCGTTACAAGTACTGCTGGAACGCAATGAATGGGACACACTTCCAGCTGCATAGGAAATTCTTGACAAAAGTTGGCAGCCACCACTCCTGAACAATTGTCATTTCCATTCCCAAACATTCAATCTCACTTCCTTCGGTGTCATCCTCTTGTTCTTCACCAAAGAATGGATCATAAAATGAATGAACTTCATTTGGTTGATCATAGATGGGTTGGATAAATTCAAAAACATCCACACATGCTGTGATAAGTCCCAAACAATGCTAAAACACCCAATTCCAACCACTGTAGCTAAGGAAATAGAGGTATATTTGAAACCACTCTCTTGGACTTCGGGATTAAAGCATTTGGAAACATGTAAAAAAGTAGTAGAAGGCTTAGAAGGTCATTTTCTTTCATGGACAGCAAAGTGAACTTTTGATTATCCTTGGTTAAAGTGCAGGTATTCCTTCGTCCATCAAGCACGGTTTCCTTTCATATTACCAAGGATGACCAAGAAGTATATGGCAAACATCTATAGGAGCAACATCACACCAAACTTCATCAAAATACTTCTTTCTAATAGAAAATGGCACTAAACATCTCTTTGTTGCCTTCAATTCGCCACCTTTATTGAGCCAAGTCAATTTGTAGAGATTAGGATGATCGTGAATAGCTTTTTGAGAAATTTTCATAACTTCTCCCATCAATAATCATATTGTAAACTCATCCCCCAATATTTCAAGTTGTATAAAAAACATTAGATCTCACCAATCCTCTTCATGATCACTATTGGGAGTGAGAAAGACCTTCCTCATCATTAAACCTACGCCCTCTTCCTCTTCAAATTCGGCTCTTTATAAATGGGTTGATCATAAATTGGTGGTGTGCCTTTGTTCTCAACTTTGTCTACCTCTTCAACCAAAAGAATTTCTTTCTACAATCGAATGAATAGAGTCCCGGCTGTCCACACCTAAAACAATTGAAGTTACATCCTTGAAATGTCTTAGCTTCACCAACGCTAGTGTTTTGGGACTGTTTAGGGGCTGTAGGTTGAGTTTTGGACTGATTTACATGCTGTCCATTGTTGGAAGACACTCCTTTCTCCCAAGTTGAAAACCCAAAATCTTAGTTTTATCACCAAACTGAGCTGACTTTAGAGCACCTGTAGGCTGCTGTCCAGACCTTGAAAAACCCCCATTCCTTGTTGTTTTTCCACAAGCGAAGCAAGGTTGTATGCTTTTGATACATTCAATACTCGTTGGAACACAAGTACATCTTGAATTGATTGCTTCAATCCACTAATATACCTTGCTACCTTTTGTTCTTCCATTTCATTCAAATCAAGTCTAGAAATGAGTTGATAGAAATTCTTGGTGTAATCATCCACACTCCCTCCTTGGTTAAGGTTGTGCAAACTCTTATAAAGAGTTTGAATATAATTAAGAAGGAAGGAACTCCTCTCTCAGCTTTTTTTTCATCTTTTTCCAACTTCTAATCTTGCTTTTCCCACTCCTTTGGCGAGAAACTTGAATGTGCTCCCACCAAGCGGATGCTCTTCCTTTAAGGCATATAGCCACAAGCTTTACCTTCTTCTCATCAACTATATCATAATAATCAAATACTCTTTCAATGGCATTAAGCCAATGAACAAAATTCTTCAGCTTTTGAGTCTTCCACTAAATTCCGGAAGCTCTACCCTATTATTGTGCTCCATTCTTGGCTCAAATCTAGCAACTTGAGGTCTGTGACTATTTGGAATCCCAAATAAATTCTCAAATTGCGAGCTTAAGTCCTCGGAATCATAATCACTTATTCGTATAATTTGACATAGCTAAAGAAGTTTGCAATGATATTTTTAAAGCAAGTAAAACTTAATACTGCACTCACATTTATATTCTAAAATTGAGGAGCTACTAAGACAAACCCATAAAATGAACAGCCAAACTTTTATTTCCAACCCTTGTAAACATAAATTGAGGAGCTACTAAGAACTCTGAATTCTAAATCTTAAATCTTAAATTTTGGGACCCAAAAATAATGGGTGGGAAGACCACAACAACATTAGATTATAGATATAAGATTCAGAATTGGATCAGCTATTTATGTTGCAGAGTGCAGAAAGAAAAAAGAAAATGGCACAACTAATAAAAGCAAATAATAATAGAGTTACCATGGAGGGAGGCTGATCAGGAACTGCGAATCCTGCTTTGAGAAGCTTGGATCCAGCATCGATAACCACTGCGTCCATTGCTTCTTCTCCGACGTATAATGAACAAATAAAACCCTAGTGTTTTCAAATGGATCAGCTATTTATGTTACTCCCCAACGTCCCATTCATCATCTTCTCATAACAACCTTGCGTTTAGTTTAAATATTGTCAAGGTAAATTGAGAATCAAACAGTTCTCAATTCAATCCCGTCTCAGTTTAAAACTCATAGAACGGTTCAATTCCAATTTTACCTCCAAACAGAACCCAACCCCATTACATACCTAAACTGTCCTACTCACGCATGTGGCATTCAAATTATTTATGATAGCTATGTTTTAAGTCTTTTAACTTTGCTCTCAACGAAATACAGAACCAAAGCAATTGTTTCATATTATCTCCCCAAGTTCCAAAAAATACAAAAACATCAATGTGGTGTTATAACAAGTTGACATGCGGTGAACTTATATGTCCTCCAAATATGGAGCAAATGTGGGATTAAGAGGAATGTGCTTGCTGGTCTGCTGGTAAAATTTTGGAAAAATTATGCAGATCGATCTCTCTATAATTCAAATTTCATACCATGAAATCTAACACTCTTTAAATTAAAATAAAAAATTAATTATAGTTTACCTTTATCCAATTTAGTAGCATTTCAATTTTAGCAAACATAGCACTTGGATTGCTACAAGAAAGAAATGTTATGAATTTTCAAAACTATCCATTAGTGATATTCCAAAACTATTTTATTTCTTCTTTATAGCAATACATGTAGCGATTACTTATAGCATTATTTATGCTAAAGTATTTTTATTTTTGTACATTTTTATTATTTTAATTTCCATGATTTTTAGTTTTGAATTTCAAATTTAATTTAAGTCTTTTTTTAAAAACAAAAAGCTAAGGATGTAGGGAATAGAATCCTTAATTTTGTTTAATTGACTGATCATCAACAAATCGAAATATATAGTGACCAATTAGACAAATAGTGAGAAGTATTGGGCCTAGGAGGTACTTGATGATCCATACCGATACGTGAAGAGATTATGGATGTCAATGCATTATAAGGCCAACAGCTTTACAAAGTTTAATAATAATAATAATAAATCAAGTGTATTTTGATTCAAAGTAAGAAAATTATATTAATTAATAACATGCAGCATCAAGCTGACGTCAGCATCAATGCATGAATGACGGTTTCAAAGTTCTACTTTAACATAAAATAGTGAGAAGTATATTAACAAAGCTTGGAATTTGTGTCTATAAATTATATATATGAAATCATCTTCAACCTTTGGGTTGCACCAAAAAGAAGGCTACCAGTCTTTCATAGAGATCATATCAACAATGCTGTAAGCCAATTATGCAATAAACCTATCTCGTGGTCCCCAAGCAAAGTGACTATAAAACTCTAGTGGTCATCAGAAATCACTACACCTTTTCTTTTTTCTTTTTTTTTTTTTTTTTTGCTTGGGCAAGAAAAATCAGAGCATCGGAAAAACCCTCATAATAATAGGTACATTTGAATTAATAAGAATTATTCAAGATAAAGTTGGGATTCATACTAACTTAAATTAGAATTATCGAAGTATGATAAACTTGAGGGACTCGAAGGTTAGGGACTGTACCCTATAGATTTTCAATAAACCATATACACATGCAGAAACAAGTTTAAGGCTTACCTCTTAAAAACTTAAACAAACGAATGCCAAACAGAGTGCTTCATATGCTCTTACGCCTGCAACGATCTTAAATGCAATCCCAATGATGGAGAGTTTCACTACAAACTTGAGTGAGACTCTTAAATCCATAGTTCAAAGGCCTAGGGTTTGTTCTCTAACAATAAGCAGGAGAGAGAGTGTAACAACCAGTCAAAAAATATTAATATTTTCGGTAATTCTATGGGGGGATATTGGATACTCAATTAGTTTCCTATTTGAACAAATAAAAATAATAATAACAATAATAATAACATTTTTTTAAATGTCATCCATGTCTCATCCCATTTTAAAACCCTTCCCCCTTCCCTTTCCTAGCTTTTCATTCATGAGAGAGAGAGAGAGTGGAGGAGCTATGCCGGAGGGTCGTGTAGAAACCCCATTTTTACTAGTGGAACATAATTCATAATTCTATTCCCCAATTGATTTAGAATGACCAATTATCCTTGGAGAAAGAGGCCTCAAAATCCTAGTTCTCTAAAATACGTATCATTTTCCTTGTTAGCTAGAGGCTATTATTTTATGTAAGTTTTCAATTCAGAATCGAGTCATTCTTTTTTAATTTAGTTTTTGGAGAGCCTAGGGATGTCCATGTCAAATTTCATGTCATTTTGATCGAAGCTTGATAAGGAAATAAGAACTTTTGTCACGTGGAGGGCAATTTTGTCATTTTACTCGCATAATTTTCATTTGACCTCCGAATTTGTCCCAGTTTGTTTCATTGGATTTTATGGATTTTTAGAGTGTAGTTAGAAGATTTAATCGAGCATTGATATGGTTCAAGAGCATTTTGGTTCATAATTGTCCATGATGGTCAATTGACTGTCATTAAAGTTTTGATCTAAATTGACTAAGGTTCGACTTTTTTCCAAATTAATGTTTTTTAAACCCTTAAAATGTTTTCAAAATATTTTTTTCAAAACATACTTTAAGAAGTGGCATTTTGTTTCATAATCAATCGGTTAGTGAATTTTTCAAACCCTAATTTGAGCCCGATGGCTCATAACAATTAACCGGCTTGGTTTAACCTATTTCCTTAACCATGGTTAAGGATTTTTAGCCTAAAACCCTTTTAGAAATATATAGGATTAAGTCCTAGTCATTTTGGCTTTTGAATTGATGAATTCAGACTTAAAACGTGGAAAATAAATCGAAAATAAGTCGAAAAGTCCCAAAATAACTAAAATTCCCTCAAAACTGGCATTTTTTTAGCAAACTCTCTAATGATCATCAAGGAAGGATGGTCATCTTTGGCTTTAACCTGATTTTTTTCTAACTCCGAATTTTTTTTTAAAGGACTTTTATTCGATTTCTTTTAACTTTTTTGACCTAATCTGATTATCTAACACCTTGGGCGACTCAATGACAACCCTAGGATTATATTGATTACATTTTGGAGGCTTATTTACCTCCAGCAACCCTAGAGGTAAGTATTCTTCTTCTTCTTCCTTTTTTCTTAGAAGCATGATAGGTTTTATTTTTTATGTCTTCTAGTCTCTTTCTTTCTTTCCTTCCTTTTATTTTAGTAGAAGCTTGCTAAGTTCTTCTAGTAGCATATCAGGGTTTCTTTTTTTTTGTTCTTCTCTTTCTTAGTTTCTTTTAATGCATGATGGGAGTTGTTTAGTATGCATGATTAGGGTTATGAAATTGCATATAGGAGCATGATAGGAGTGTCATAATTTTTTGTATTTAAAAGCATGTTAGGATTGTTATTTTATGTTCAAGTTTAGAAGCATGTTAGGACTTTCAGTTTGTTTTTTATTTTAGAAATATGAATAGGAATTAGGGTTTTTATTTCATATATTTATATAAAGAATGGTTGTTTGAAGGCTCTCTAATCATATGCTATGCTGGTAACATGCCTAGGGATGTTTCTTTTTAGCATGATTGTTTGAATTAAGAATTGTGGACCAAGGAGCAATTGCATGAGGTAAATTTCTTCCATTGTGTAAATTAGTTGCTAGATTGTTTGTGATATACAATTGTGGACGAGGGAACGATCGTTTAGGTAAGTGCCTTCCCTAGTGTAAAGTAGTTGATTTAAGAGCATGATCTATAAGTTTTCTTTAGTATTTGCATATTGATATATAGCACGCATAGTCAGTTTGCATATAGTTTATATTTGTTTTAGGCATTGGAATCAATTTCTAGCATGGTTAAACTAAATTTAATATTCTCTCCATAATTTAAATTGACTTTAAAACATGTTTTATGTTGATTTTTAGGTTGTTTTAACCTAAAAATTGCACCTAGGTTCACATATAAACAATTAGACCGGATTGCATATTCATCATTTTAGGATATTTTTCATTGTTTTCAAGCATGATTTTTATTCATTTAGTTGTTGTCCAGATTTGCATATGTAAACCATCGGGATTCTATTCCCACATTTGCGGAATTGGATTTTTGAAAAGACAATGAGTCGGTACCTTATTTTTAAGGAATAATGAAACCATAAAAACTATTTTATTTTATTCAAAACAAAACAACTCCATACTTTGGAAAAGCATGGTCAACAAATCAGAGTTAGATTCGAGGCTGGGATATGACGTGGGAATGTTCCAAGAACACATCTTCTAGGCATCCACTTCACCCTAATTAAAGATCTCCTAATTTACTTAGGCTATTTAATATCTTATACACATAATTCTTATTAACTAAAACATTTAATAAAATAAAATCAAACAAACCCTAAAAACCTAAGATACTTAGTTTCCTAGGGCGGACTAGAGCTCTATTAGAGCCTATGTATTTTAGTAGTTTCCTAATAAGTTTCAAAGTCCACATAGTTCAAACTAACATAGTTTTAGTGCGTAAAAAGACATAATTGCCCATATATGGATTTGTTCCATATTTGGCGGTTACCAATATACGTTATAAATATCCATATCTAAATTCCTAAAATCTCGCCCCTATTTAAAAAATTTTGAAATTTCAAATTTTGATTTTACTATCCATGTGAGATTTTCAGATACCAAAATCATTTTAAAAAAGAAGTAAACATATTTAGCTTTGACTATATACAAAAATTTACATGAATGAAAATATACAAAAAATCATAGAATCAAGTTTCATGTATATATTTAATGAATCTTGCAGTTACATGCATCTGTGAAATTTTTTTTTTTTTTTTTGGGAAAGAAAAAACAACTCACAGACATACATGTATCTTTAAAAAAACATTTTATATTTAGTATCGAATGACTTAAAAAAAAAAAAAAAAGAGATATATGTATGTCTAAAAAAGAATTAATAAAATACAGAGATACGTGTATTGAAAAAGAAGAATGAATGAAAGATGTCTTATGTGTGATGACTTTACGTTAAGTATAAAAAATCGAGACTTAGCTTACTTATTTATCTAAGATCATAGCCCAAGGCATTGTATACGGCTTCTAGGGCAGTACCCTGTGCAAAATGCTTAAATAGATTCAGTGCCAATAGCACTTGGCATGACGTGACAGTAAGGATGTCAATCTCGTGGGTCAAACCGAGTACCTGCCCCTATTAGGACGGGTTTGGGATATTCTAAACGGGTTTGGGATTGATTTTTAAAACCCGGTCGGGTTCGGGGCGGGTTCGGGATATTCACTTATAAACCTGACCTGACCCGATTATATATGTATATATATATATATATATATATATATATATATATATATATATATATATATATATATATATATATATAATATAATTAATTTGAACTTCATATTACTTATATACCCTCATTTTTTCACTTAAAAATACCATAATACCCTCATTGACAAACCCTAAAAATGGTCAAAGCCCTCATTTCCTTCGAAAATCTTTTAGGCTGGAAGGAGCGATCGAGACTTGAGAGAAACCCTCAGCTGCGCCGTGCCGCCATCGTCCATTGACCACTAGACCTTAGCTGCGCCGTCGACCACCAGTCCTCAGTTACGTCGGGAACCACTAGACTACCAGTCCTCCATCACCTGAAATGAGTGTGTTAGCCTAAATGGTTCCAATCCAGCATATGTTATATGGTTTTAATGATAACAAACATTTGCCGCTGCGTTATCTAAATATCTTGTGCTTAAATGTTAAATTTGTAAGACAGATTTTCAAGAAAGACAGGAGCAAACAAATGGACAACAAAATCCATGAATTGGAGGCTCAAGTATTGAAGATGTTACTATTCCCAGAAAACTGTTTTTCCCTATGAAAAATTTGGCTAAGTATGAAAAATGAATTTTTGATATATTGAGTTTTCCAAAATAATTTTTGGCGGTAATTGATTCCTATATACTCATTAACTGAGTACAGCCTTGAGGTAGCTTTTATACGTGGTATATAATACCTTACTCGATGGATCAATTTTTGACACTGTTCACGAAAATTATTTTTTGTACTAAAATTGATTTTTCACATTTTGATTTATTGGGAATTTGATTTTCTAGTATTTTCCATTGAATCCAAATGGGGGGTACTTCCTTATTTACATTGTAAACTTACTCGATAGTTAAAGCTGCTGCTGCAACATTTGACATTGTGAATGCTGAGTCAAACATGGCTGCACCTCCAAACGGATTTGTTGCATTTTTCAAACCAGTTTGAATCTGCAGATTGCCAAGACGCTCCTCCTAGACGCTCCAACGTATAGCTGATTTCTAAGGCTATAAATACACTTGCCATGAAGCTTAATTCCACACCCAATCATATACACTATTGCAGCTTACAAGTGTTCATCATTTTTTGAGTGATTCAATTCCTGTATTTCTCTCTATGAGCAAATTAGTTTAAATCTTTGAGAGATATTATTGAGAGCGTATTTGATGTATTCTCAGTGTTGTTGAGAATCATATTGGTGGTCATCCATATTCACTTGTATTTCTTGTGAGTTTAAGGTTTTGTATAAACCTTGTTTGGTGAGAGTCTTCCACTGTGAAAGAAAGCTGTGTAAAGGTTTGAATCTCCACTGGAAGTGAGATTGATAGTGGATTAATCCTTGAGACGGAGATCTTGAGGCGTGGACGTAGGCGGAGACCGAACCACGTTAAAATCCTTGTGTTTGAATTTCTCTAACTCTATCTCTTGCATTTAAATTTATTTACTTGCTTTATATTTTGCTGAGTTGAGATTTAATCTTGCATTCTAGTTATTAAAAGTTTGAGTTTTCAAAAACACTCTATCCCATTTTTAAATTAGTTTTTAAATTGCCAATACTCTATTCACCCCCCCTCTAGAGTATATTTTGGGTCAACAGAGTGATTGAGACTTGAGAGAAACCCTCAGCTGCTTCGTGCCGCCGCCGTCTGTCGACCACCAGACCTCAGTTGCGCCGTCGACCACCAGTCCTCAGCTACGCCGGGAACCACTCGACTACCAGTCCTCCATCACCTTAAATAAGTGATTGAGAGAAACCCTCAGCTGCGCCGTGCCGCCGTCATCCGTCGACCACCAGTCCACAGCTGCACCATCAACCACTCGACCACCAGTCCTCCATCACCCATCCTTTGAGACAAGGTACATTCTATTCTTGATGAGTTACTTTGAGTTTGGGTCTCATTTCTAGAAAACAAAGAAAGAAGAAACTAGTAAAGGGAAATAAATTTTTATAACACAGACTAGAAAACACCACAGCCATGGCCAAAAGACATAACTTGAGTGAGTCAAGAAACCAGATAGCCAATTGATTATTGGGAGTTTTAGGGTTTGACTTCTGGGAGTTCTAGGGTTTCTTTGATAGAATTTGTGTATTCTACAAATTGATTATTGTTTGATTCTTATTTTAATCCCGCTGTCTTTTTTCTTTTTATACTCACAATCCCGGGTTTGCTATTTCTTTTCATAAATCATAACTTTTCATTTTTTTCTCATTTCATTCGGCATGATTAGCATCATGTGTATTTGACGTATTCTTGTATTGATTTTATTGAATTGGTGGCAAGAGGGGCATGGACTAGTTGTTGTTTATTCTTTCATTGTCTATTGTTTGACTTAATTGTTAGCAAATCCTATTGCCTTGACAAGAAGTTGTTTAGGATTTCTTGCCATTGCTCCTCAACATGTAGTAGCAGTAATTTGAATACTATTTACCCATTATTAACCTACCATTCACTATTTCTTACAGTAAATATGTTGTATTTTTATTTCTTGTATGGTGTTGAGTTTATAGTTACTAGGCATTTGCTCTATAAATACAATGGGATATTTGGACAGTATTATCATTATTGAAGGAACAACTTGTTAGAAAACATACCATGCATGTTGGAAAACATAAATCTGTGTAAGAGATCCATTGGAAAAAAAGGTGTCTGTTTTGTCATCTTTACTTCACTTGAAAAGATAAAAAAGAAAAAAAGGAAAAAAGGAAAGGTATTGATTGGATTTCTCAAAGTTAAATGAGATGAAGGGTATTGGAAAGAGGGAGGGGAGGACATAAAGACACCTTCACTTAAAGCAAAAGAGAGAGGAAAAGTGTTTTATCCACTGAAGGAGAAAAAATAAATAAATTGAAAGGTAAGTGTCCCTAACATTTTAAATGGGGCATTTTCTCACTGAAAAGACTGATTAGCCCTTGTTAAACAATTGCTTTTATTAGTATCTTATGAAGGACTATTTAGGAATTATAATTATGAAGGGAATTGTCTTGTTTTTATTGGATTTGTTGTGTTATTTGTATTAATTGAGCTATCACAACTGAGCAAAATTGCAATTTTAGGTGAAACAAGGCAAGGTGACACAATTACTAAACAAGTAGCACATGTTATCTCAGGTAGTTTTCTCTTTTGTTTGGGTAAACTTTTCTTTTATGTACTGCAGTTTCTTGGAAAATGCACATCATCATTTTTAATGTATGCTCTTTTTCTTTTGAATAGGGCAGTGCGAACATGGACTCTTCAGAAGCTGAAGATCATTCCATACCAATTGAACTTGATCCAACTCCAACATCAACACAAGCAGAGACTGTTCCTGTAGCACCTTCTAGAAAATGAAAGTTGACATCGGTTGTATGGAATGACTTTACAAGGGAAAATTTGAATGGGGAAGATATTGCCACTTGTAATCATTGCAGTGCAAGACTCAAATGTGATAGCAAGAATGGTACCAAGCATTTGCATAACCATTTAGATAGGTGTGTGAAAAGAAAGAATGTTGATATTAGGCAACGAATCTTAACCATGCAACAGAGAAAGTCAGATGGAAAAGTGCAAATGGGTGGTTACACTTTTGATCAAGATTTATCAAGAAGGGATCTTGCTCACGCAATTATATTGCATGAGTACCCTCTTTCCATTGTTAACCATGTTGCTTTTAAAAAGTTTGTTAAAGGCCTTCAACCTTTATTCAAAATGGTTTCTCGTAACACAATTATGAGTGACATATTAAAAATCTATGAGGGTGAGAAGTTAAAAACTTGTGAGATGTTGGAAAACCTTAATAGCCGAATTGCTATTACGACTGATATGTGGACATCTAATCAGAAGAAGGGATATATGTCTCTCATTGTGCATTTTGTCGACGATTCTTGGTTGTTGCAACATCGGCTTATAAGGTTATTTAAATTATGCATTTAAGCCCTTTTAAATATATATGTTTTTTTTTTTATTTGTTTATGTGATGATAATTATTGATATAAATATATCTTAACATGGATATTTTAGGTTTATGTATGTGCCAGCACCTCATAATAAAGAAATTTTAGCTGATTGTTTGTTGGATTGGTTGCTTGATTGGAATATATATAGGAAGTTGATGACAATTACTGTAGATAACTGTTCCACCAATGATGCCATGATTGATATTATTTTGGACAAGTTATCTATAAGTAGTTCACTTATACTTGATGGGAAGATGCTTTATATGCAATGTGGTGCACATATTTTGAACTTGATTGTGAAGGATGGTTTAGAAGTCATAGGGGTTGCAATTGAAAAGATTCGTGATAGTGTTGTATATTGGGCGACAACACCATTAAGAGTGGAGAAATTTGAGGATGCTGCTCGCCAATTAAGAATTCCTTGTACTAAAAAGTTGTCTATTGATTGTAAAACAAGATGAAATTCTACTTATTTGATGTTGTCCACTGCTTTAATTTATAAAGATGTTTTCCCACGTTTGAGACAACATGAGAAACACTACACATGTGTGCCAACAGAGGATGAATGGGAATTGGCAAGAGAGATATGTCCGAGGTTGAAATTATTTTATCATGCTACAGAGTTATCTCTGGGACTAACTATCCCACTGCGAATATCTTTTTCATTAAAGTGTGTGACATTAAGGTGGCATTGTCTAAGTGGGTAGTGTGTGAAAGTGAAGTTGTAAGAAGGATGGCATCAAAAATGATAAACAAGTTTGATAAGTATTGGAGTGTGTGTCACATGATCATGTCAGTAGCAGTTGTCCTAGACCCAAGGTACAGAATGAAGATTGTAGAGTATTATTATAATTTGATTTATGGTTGTGAGTCTCAAGTGAAATGAAAAAATTAAACAAAGTTGTTATGATTTACTCAGTGAGTATCAACTAAGGTCTGGGTCAAATCAGGATTTGTTTTACACATCTATGTCATCTTCTCATATAGATGTTAGTGGTGTAGAGGAGGATGATAATCTAGATGGGTATTATGCATTTGTTAGTAATACTTCACAAAATGTACATGTAAAGTTAGAGATGGACCATTACTTGGATGAGCTTGTTTTGCCAAAGTCTCCAGATCTTGATGTGTTGAGTTGGTGGAAGGAAAATGGTGTGAAGTATCCTACTTTACAGAGGATTGTTCGAGACATCTTTGCTATTCCTGTGTCGACAGTTGCATCAGAGTTTGCTTTTAGTACTGGTGGTAGAGTCGTGTGTCCACATCGCAGTAGACTTCATCCAGACACTTTGGAAGCCTTGATGTGTACTCAAAATTGGTTATCGGCTGATTCGCAAGGTAATTAATTTAATTGTTAAATTATATTACCATTCAAATGTATCATATATAAATATTTATGTATAATATTTTTTGTTGCTCTTGTTGTATGTGTAGCGACTTGTTCGACAGCAAACGCAGATTGCAATCATTCCATTGTGGAAGATGGTGATTCAGAT
Source organism: Hamamelis virginiana (assembly GCA_017140935.1). Classification (NCBI taxonomy): domain Eukaryota; kingdom Viridiplantae; phylum Streptophyta; class Magnoliopsida; order Saxifragales; family Hamamelidaceae; genus Hamamelis; species Hamamelis virginiana. The sequence goes on along the minus strand of JAESVK010000734.1, from coordinate 70,967 downwards.
GTGGAGTCATAGCTTTGGAGATGGGAGTTGTACTACCTTTCTAGTTTGGAAGAAAATAATTAAAACTAGTGAACTTGTTCTTATGTTAAACTATGTGCTTCAGCTGGACTTTCATTTGTATTGGGATTATATTTGTTTGTTAGTTGTTTACATAACTTTAAACATTTGAATTATTTGCTTGTTCTTATGTTGAATTTGTTTATATTTGCTTGTTTATTTGTATTTGATGTTCTTTAATATATATTTTATGTTGATTTTATAAGAATATTTTGATAGATTATTGTAAATTGAGCAGATTTGAACATTAGACTCGCCTGACCCGTTTGCCCCGTCCCGCCCCGTCCTGCCCGCCCTGCCATATTAAACGGGACGGGACGGGGCGGTAACAGGATGAGGTTTTTTAATTGGGACGGGAATGGGATGGGAAACCTGACCGGTTACGGGTTTGGGACGAGAATGAGATGAGACTTTCTTAAATGGGACGGGGTCGAGGAAGGGGTGACCCGTCCCAAACCCGCCCCGTTGACATCCCTACGTGACAGAGCTTTCAATACACTTTAGAGGTAGGCCCAAAATCATGGTACACAATTTGGAGTGGAGCTTTACTGTACCTTATAGCTTGGCACTTGATTTAAGACTCACGCTTTATCACGACATGCAAACTAGACACCCGCCTATGGACGATTTGCTGAAGTTTGCTTTGCTTGTCCATCACCTTTTCATACAAGATAAGGTGTTTTAAAATTCAAACACAATATTATGTTTAAATTCATTTAAAATATAAATCTTATAAGATAATTTCATAAAATTAAGAATATCAAATTTAGAAATAATAAAATATCCAAATGGTAGCTGAATATATGGAAATGATATAGTTGTCAATCTCTTGGTATAAATTAACTTCAATTTTAACCCAAAGGAGCCTCTCGGTACAGAATCTTGTCATTTGGACTTGGTGATAATAAAATCTGTTTTTAAGGTCCTTTGGATAATTTTTCCTTATATAAATGCCCTAAAAAAAAAAGTTAAAAAACTAATCATGGTGTTTAAAATGCTCTTAAAAAGGTTTTACAAGGAATTTTTTTAGTGCCGTTAAATAGCTGATTTATGGAGTTTTATAAACGCTGTGAAAAATATTATTTACAGCGTTCTAAAAATGCCACGTAAGATACTATAAATGCCATAAAAATATTATTTACGACATTTTAAAAGACCGCATAAGCTACTATTTACAGCATTTTTAAATACTGAGAGATATATCTATGGCATTTTGCCGTGAAAAGCCCTAAACTTTTAACGACATCGGACTAGACGATATTTATTGTGGCATTTGAAAAATGTCGCAAAAAGGTAAAGACAACATTTTTGAAATGCCATAAAAAGTCATTTTTCTAGCAGTGGTGCTTTATTAAAAAAAAAAATAAAAAAAAAAGAGAGAGAGAGAAAAAAACTACCTAACATTCATTAACCTAAAGAATAAAAACCTATTAAAATTGTCTAAAACCTCTGAGAACTCAATCACAAAAGATATGTCAATCCATAGGACAATTTTTCCACCTTAAACGAAAAAAGTAAGAAGGAGGAGCTGAGTGCACAGGTCTCATAAGAAAAATACTGTAGCACTAGACACATTAACCCGAAATTAAAAACCACCCAAATGTGTCCTGCTTTGAGTAGTGAGGTCTCTCTCTCAAACAGTTCCCCTCTTTTTCACACACCACTCAAACCACGACATGTCAGGGTGGTTTTTAATTTCGAGTTAAAGTGTCGGGTGATATAGAATTGTTGGTCTCATAATTTAGTACCATAGAAATTACCAGCCATTAGACAAATCACTTTCTGAAGATAGTAGCAAAATTTAAGCATTTCTTCAACTATTAAGCAAAGTTGAATAGAAAAACTGCAAACGATGGACAAAAGCTAATGGTGTTGAAAACTTACATTTTAGGAAATCAAAATAAATAAAAAAGAATGTGGAAGAGAAAAATGGATTAGGATGCCCTCAAAATGCACATAAATTACACAAACTACTCCACATCATTTCATAACACACCCACACACATTTTGGAAACTATATCATAATATAGATCCCAACAAATATGGTTTCAATCTAGAGAAAAACAAAGAAAATAAGAAACTGATAGCTTCGCTTACTTGGGAAGATGAAGAAAGGAGCATAATCAATCAATAGTTAAATAATACACGAACAAGAAACATTTCTATATATCTTCCAGTCTCCAATACTAATTATATAAAAGAATGTAACTCTTACAAGATAGAGAAAAAGAAAGTTTATTTATTTTATTTTTGGCATATAAATTAGATAGAAGGCCAAAATGGGATTTTTTCTTTCAAGAAAACGGTAAAAATATTACCTTCACATCTGAACACCAGAAAAGGAGACTGCTCCACAAGAGATATTTTGGCATGTACTTAATTACTTGAACAAAGATATCATTACACATTTTTCACATTAAGTGCACAAAATATAAGCCAAAATAAACTCACGAGAATTTGATATTCGTACAATTTAAAGGTCCCATCGGCCCACAAACATAGGCCGTTCTTTGTTTTTTTGGCTGTCCCAAAATAACTGTCTATTTTGATAATTCAAATTTTAGTTTTTTTTAGTTATTTATTTATTTATTTATTTATTAACTCTCCCATATCATCCTTCGTTATGTGGAAAGATGCCTTCATATGACACCATATACAGAAACAACGCAAGGATAATTTTGAAAAAGAAAAGTTAAAAAGATAACAAATAAATAGATAGTTGTTCAAACCAATACACCAATAGCAAGGCTCAAAGCACATTCAACATTTGATTGAAGTAGGTACGTTACTCTTGTTTAACATTTTTGTGTTAGTGTAGACATCAATTTTTTACCATGAGTATGATCATTAATGGTTGCCTATGGTTTGAGATGAAATAGGGTGTTAAAACCCTAAGTTGACAATTTTACCTTTATGAGTAGTTAGGTAGAGGTCATTATCGCATGTAGGTTTTTCGGTTAGATTGAGTCGACTCCTCTTGCATTTAGTTTTTAGAGAGTCTAGGAACATCCCTATAAAATTTCATAGCATTTTGAGCGTAGCTTGATAGAAAATAAGGCCTTTTGTGACTCAAAGGGCAGTACTGTCCTTTGAATCACAAAAGCTCTAAATGACTGTCGATCTTGTCTCGAATGGTTTCAAGGCTTTAGCATAGATATTTAAGGTGTGTTTGGTAGCTAAGTTGATCAGTGGCAAGGTCTGTTGAGCCTTCTGGCTCATGTTTGGCTCTTGAGGCTCAAAAGGCCCTTTTAAGCTCAAATTAGGGTTTCGACCGGAAGCGATCGGGATTCGATCTTTTTATCAAACCAAAGCTTTCAAAGGCTTCAAAACACTTTCTTAAAATTTTTTAAAACTTTTTTCGAGAAGAAGAAATGATTTCGAGAACGATGGGTTAGCAGATTTCAAAACCCTAATTTGGGCCCGGCAGGCCCTAAACAGCTAATCGGCCGACTTTTGCCTAAAACCTTGACTTTGGTCAATGAATTTTCACTTCAAATACTTCTTAAAACATGTAGAATCGAATCGCGATCGTTTCGGCGGTTGAATCGTCAAATTTGGACTTAAAACGGGCCCGAAAAGCCGAAAAAAACCGAAACCGGGTCGAAACGGGCTGAGATAGGCCCACATAGGGCAAAATTGGGTTCAAAGATCGATGACCATCCACCAAGGGATGGCCAACCGTCCCAAGGAGGATGGTCATCCTTGTTTCATGCCTACAGCTGCTAAATTTCAGTTTTTCTCCTGCCCGGGACTCTTCTAAGCCTTGCCATGTGTCCAATTCGGTCATGAGGACTTTGGGATGAGTTTGAAGACCTTGGAAAGCTGGTTTTGAGCCCTTAGATCATTCCTAAGAGATTTAAACTCAGCCATTGATCAAATTCAGGCTTCCCTATCAATAGAGAGCTCTGAAATCAGTTTTAACACACACAATTGGCTTTAGAGAGCTAGCTTGGAGAGTAGAGGCTTGAGCATTGCACAAGCTTCCCCCATAGCACTCTTAGCTATACTTTTGAAGTCCTTGAAGGTGGGAGAAGGAGCTAAGAGCAAGGGAGAAGAAAGCTAAAAGGTTAGTAGTCATTGTGTTTATTTAAAAAGTTTGCATATTTTCTTCTTCTTATTATTCTTCTTCTTCTTCTATGATCATGATAGATTCGGTGTTTAGGATTAAGTGTTCATATTAGGGATTAATTGATTAGTATGCATATTAGGGATTAATTTGCTAGCATGCATAATAGAGATTAATTTGTTATTTCTTTAGCATGCTGTGGACACCCCATTTTTACCATTTATTTCTACCATATGTCCATGCAAATGATCAACTAGAATAGCTGATCAGTGGGTGAGGAATTGACCTTGTAAAGACCAAATTGACCAAATTGCC
>JAESVK010000734.1:56375-66519 GCA_017140935.1 Hamamelis virginiana | reverse complement strand
CACTATTTCATGTGTACATTTGGATGGGAATCAACCCATTTGTATTGCATTTGACTTTTGAGGTGTTTTAGAACATCCCTGTAAATTTTCATGGCATTCTGATGAGAGCTCGATAGGTAATTAGGGTTTTTGCGACTTGAAGGACATTTTCGTCCTTTTTCTCGTATAATTTCCGAATGACCTCTGAATTCGAAACGGATTGTTTCATGAGGTTTATATGGATGTGGGGAGTGTATTTGGTGTGTCAATTGAGCCTTTGAATGGTTGGGATGGATTCTCCCAAAATCGATCCCACGGGTAAGAATAAGCTGAATTAGGGTTTCGATCAAATCGACCGTGAAATGGTCATTTTCACCAAAACAAAAGATTTTCAAAACATGTTGTTAAGTACCAATTTCATGTTGAAACCATGTTTTTAGAAGTGGTGCAAGCCTAATTGATCAATTTTACAAAACAAGGAATGGTCACATGACCAATTTTGGCACAACCGGGTCAATTGGCTAGCTTTTTGCTAAAACCCTTGACCATGGTCAATTGATTTTAACCCAAAAACATTCTAAAAATGTGGAGGATCAAAACACGGTCGTTTTGAGCCCTGAACCATCGGATTTGGATCAAATTTGACCAAAATATGGCCAAAATTCGAAAACCCTAAAATTTGGGAACGAAATTGGGAAGGTCAGCATGGTGACCGTCCTAGCTAGGACGGCCAACCGTCCAGCTAGGACGGCCAACCGTCCATGCCTAGGACGGCCATCAGCTGGCTCGAGCCAATTTTGCCATTTTTGAGAAGTTGACTTATTTTGGCCGATTTGATTTGATTTTTTTGGCATAAATTCGAAGGGTTTCAGCTTTCAAACCCTAGAGAGATTCATTCTAAGCCCTAGGATCGTTTTTTAGAGGGATTGATCCTAGCCATTCAAGGTTTTAAACCCTAACCCTATATATGTTGCATTATGAGGAAGTTCAAAAAGAGGGAGAGATTTCTAGGGTTTTAGAGAGGAGGCTACAGATTTTTCTTAGCTCTTCATCTCTACACCATTGAAGGGGGAAGGATTGAAGGCCAAGGGCTTGGAGGAGGCTAGCCAAGAAGGGAATCAAAGGGTAAACACTCAACCATGGTCTTGTTCTTTGATGGATTTTCGTTTTACTTTGTAGGAGTTTTCTCTATGCATGTTTGAATAGGTTTATCTCTTTCTTTTATTTATGTTAGTATGCATGATTAGGGTTAGCCTTGTTTTGATTTTGTGTGAGCATGCATAATTAGGTTTAGCTTTGTTATTATTTCATGTTAATATGCATGTTTAGGGTTCATTAGTTTATATTATGATTTTATGTTAGGATGCATGCCTAGGGTTAAGTAGTTTTATTATTATTCTATGAGAGTATGCATATTAGGGTTGTCTTTTATTATTATTTTATGTGAGCATACATGATTAGGTTTAGGTTTTTTTTTTTTGTTATGATTTTATGTTAGCATATATGTTTAGGGTTAGTTAACTTTATCGAGATTTTATGTTGGAATGCATGTTTAGGGTTAATGAAGTTTTGTTGTGATTTTATGTGAGTATGCATGTTAGAGTTAGTTTTATTATGATTTTATGTAAGTATGCATGATTAGAGTTAGCTTTGTTGTGATTTTATGTGAGAATGCATGATTAGGGTTAGTTTTATTATGATTTTATGTGATTAGATGTGTTTAGGATTAGTCTTGTTATCATTTTGTGTTAGTTAACATGTTTAGGATTATCTTTGTTGTTATTTTATGCTAGTTATCATGTTTAGGATAAGTTTTTTTCATTATTTTATGTGTAAGCATGTTTAAAATAAATATTGATACGTTCATATTGTTATTTGAGTCTCTAAATATTTGATTGATGGTATTAATGATGATATGAATGTGTTAGGATGTTATTTTGACATGTGATAAGTCTTGAGTCTTTTTTTTATGCTTTTCATGATTATTTGAACACTTGGCATGAATTTGATTGTTTGGATATATAAATTGTGTACGAGGGAGCGTGCGAAGGTAAGACCCTCCCCTTGTGTTTAAATTAATTATTTAAGCATATTTTTATGTAGTTTTTGATATGTTTTTGCATGGTAAATTAGTCGAGCATGTTAGGTTGTATGCTAGGGTGTTTATTTGATGTTGTCATGGATTAAAAATGGTTTTTTAAGCTACTTCAATTATGTATTCAAATCTGTCCAGATTTGAATACATGTTTTAAAGTGGTTTAATTAACATTTTTAACCCATATTTTGCATAATTTTATTAGTAGTCTCATAGTGTATTCATATAGAAAGCATGCTAGGACATTTTAACATTTTTATTCTTTGTTTTCATGATTTTTAGAGTGGTTAAAGGTTAATGCTCAAATCTGTCCGGATTTGTTTATGCCTTTAAATCACTTCTAAAAATTATTTTAGGGCCAAATCCAACTTAGGAATATGCTTAGGTTCACATAGATTAATTAGTGTGCATTTAGGGGCATTTTCATGCGTTTTTAAAATTGATTACATGCTTATTTGTTTAAATTTCAGCATGCATTGCATTAGTATTTTAGGGTTTTAGACAAACTTTAGGGCTAGTTAGAGACCTTAGGCTAGGAAGGTCACTTGACCTTCCCTAGGAATTTCCTTTGTTGTAAAAATCATACTCAGATTTGAGTATTTTAATCAATTTGAGAGTCAACCTTCGAGATATTTTATAAAAAGATTTTTGATGCAATATTTATGAAATAAATATGATTTTATGAGATATTTGATTATTAATTGATTTTCAAAAGATTTGAAATGTTTTAAAGATTTTATTACCTTGGAATGAAATTCCTCCCATATGATTTGTTTTCTTGAAAATCTTTGAAAAAGATTTTTAACTGGAATTGGATTCTAAAGATAATAATTGTTTTGGAATATTTGGATTTTATGAATATCTTTTAATTTGAAATGATTTCAAATAAATGATTTTGAAAGAATAAAAACTCTCGAAGTTAGAGTCTTGAATTAGGTTGAAATACGTTCGATGATGTGATCGATTACAATAGGAGAGTCCTAGGGTAGTCGAACTACGTGGACTTTGATACTTGCTAGGTGATACTAGTAAGTTACGTAGGCGCTAATAGGGCTCAAGTCCGCCCTAGGATGCCCGTAGGGTATTCTAGGTTCTTAGGGTTTATTTGTATATATTTTTATTTATTTATTAATATAACTAATATAGATAATGCATTTATATCACTACTTTATTGGTTGATTTAGATTATTTAGGATTGTTTGTAATAAGAAATTTAAATAGCCCAAATAAATTAGAAGTCCTTTAATTAGGGCGAGGTGGGTGCCTACAAGTGAAAGCTTGGAACCTTCCCACGTCGTAACCTAGCCCCCGGATCCAACTCTGGTTCAAAGACTGTCTTTTCATTGAAAATGGAGTTTGTTTTGTTTTATTGAAAATAAAATATTTTTTATGGTTTCCTTATTCCTTAAAAATAAGGTGGCGACTCCTTTGTTTTGTTTGTTTTCTAAACCCCCCTAATCACATCGCCCGGTGATGATGTGGACTCACACCATCAAAGCCCCGCCACGAGGCTGGTCCACACATGCATGATAGAGATTAATTTGTCAATATGCATGATAGGGATTAATTTATTATTTCTTTAGTATGCATGATAGGAAATAATTTATTTTAGTATGCATAGTATGAGTTTATAGGAATGCATGTTAGTGAGCATATTAGGATGTTATTATTCTTACCATAGTTAGTTTCATTACTTGGAATGTTTATGGATATGAATTGTGTTCGAGGGAGCATGCAAAGGTGAGTCCCTACCCTTGTGTTAATTAGAATGAACATGGTTTAGTTTATGGTATTCCATGCATATCATCATTAGGTTGCATTTAGTGCATTTTTCACCATTTTTTATTCATTATTTTGGGGTTTTAATTTACATTTGAGATCACCTTTAAAATCTGTCCAAGGTCTAAAAGTGACTTAAAAGGGGATTAAAACTCATTTTTAAGTTAAATCCAACTTAGAAACATGCCTAAGTTCACATAAAATAACTAGATTGCATTTAGGACATTTTTTCATGCATTGTTAGTATTGTTTGGTGCCTTTTTTGTTAATTTTATTTAAATTCCAACATGCATTATTCAGTGTTTTAGGTACTTAGATTAACTTAGGATTAGCTAGGAACCTTAGGATTAGGGAGGTTACTTGACCTCACTTAGGACTATCCTTTGTTGTAAGAATTGTAGTAGCGATTGAGTTTTATTTAATTTAGGAGTCTACTTCGAGAACAACTCCAAACAAATGATTTTGAAAGTGTTTAAAATGGAATGAAATTCCATCTTTTATGCAAAGAAAAGTGTTTCGATCAAACCCAAACTCTCGAAGCTAGAGTCCTAGATAAGATAAAATCTTTTTGGCTATATAGTTCATTACAATAGGAGAGTCCTATGTAATCGAACTACGTGGACTTTGATCTTTATCAAGAAATTGGTAAGGTACGTAGGCAGTCAATAGGGCGCAAGTCCAATCTTAGGTTGACTATGAGTCTCCTAAAGTCTTTAGGATTGTGTATACTTTTGTACTATCTATTATTATTATTATGTATTATTATTCATATTTTGTGGTTGATTAGATAAATAGCATTGTTATGATAAGATTTTGATAAAGCCCAAACTTAATTAGGAGACCTTTAATTCGGGCGAGGTGGGTGCCTACAAGGAGTTCCTTGGAACCTTCCCACTTCGTAACCTAGCCCCCGAATCCAACTTTGATTCAAAGACCATGCTTTTCCTAAAAATATGGAGTCACTGTTTTATTGAAAATAAAAATCTTTTTGTGGTTTCCTCGTTCCCTAAAAATAAGGTGGCGACTCCCAGTTTTTTATAAACTCTTATCCTTTTTCAAAAACCCAATCTTGAGTGGATAATAGAGAATGATAGTAGAGAAGGATAAATCAAGACGGATAATAAATAATCCACAATCCACGATGACTCAAAGTGAACGAAGGCCTCCCGATCCTTTGGGATATTTGGTGGCTGGTTCACAGATTGGCGACTCCGCTGGGAAAGTCGAGGGCTAAACTCCAATTAATTATTTTTAGGCTTTTTCAATTTCTTAATTTAATAAAATCAACCACTGGCATTTGCATGACTGTTTGACTTTGAATTCTGCATTGTGTGCGCATTGACTCTACATGTTTAGGACATTGTATGCTAAAGCCAACGATGAGCCTAGCCTTGGGCCCGATTTCTTTGATTCTCGAGTTCCATGTATACGAAAGCCATCACTCTTCTTGCCATGTACCCTCGGGTATATTAAATGGACCAATCACGTACTGTTGGACCCAATCGGCATTCCTGATGTAACATGTGGTTAGGCATATCGATTGGACCAAGCAAGTAAGGGACACTCAGCCTACCATTTGTATTAGTCCATGTAAACTATCTCTAGGACACATACCCTACATCGCCTAATCACACACTATTGTAATGTTATGATGCCAGATTCCCCCGGTTTTGTCCGAGCCTTGATTGTGAAGTGTGTAGAACTATTAGAACTTGGATCTGTAAGACTAGACCTTTATGAAATGCCCTGAACTCTTAAGGGATATGTCCTTAAAGAATCAAGGTGCCTAATGAAGGCTAGTACCTTATAGGTTCATGAGCTTAGGCTTGTAGTAGTGTTACGCTGCCCAAATAGTGGTATTGATTTGTGAGTTTTAGGAGAAGACATGAGACGTGAGACGTGAGATGTGGGCTTTAGGTCCATGCCCTTTGGATAAAAGATTTAGATCCGCAGTGAGTTTGAGATGTGGGCTTTAGGCCCATGTCAATTGGATAGAAGATATAAGGCATATGGTAAGATTGAGATATGAGCTGTAAGAATGAAATTCATGCTTGGGCATTAGGCCCATTTTCATAAGATAGAATGTGAGAAAGTGATATTGATGTGTAGGCTTTGGGCCTATACTTTTGTGAGCATGTGAGATTGTCCTTATTCATCCATTTTCAGTGGAAGCTCTTAGTTGATCCAAATCTTTTCCCTTTCTTTTTCAAGCATTCTGGCTTGGCGTCGTGATTCTAGCGGTCGGTTGTTTAAGGGTTTACCTGTCGATTCAGAAATGTCTAGTCATGAAGATCGTACCCCTATTGTTGCTGAATCTAATGAAAAGACAACTGATGAGAAGATCGAGGCACTCTTAAAAGTAGTCCAACAGTTAGTCCATCAGAAAGAAGAGGATGATAAGGTGCGAGCCCGTACTAATCCCTTGTTTGAGAATGTTGATGAAGATGAATGTTTCCTTAGGCCTAAAACAATTGTTGAGCCCACTAGGTCTGGTACAGAATTTGTTCAGCCTGTCGATCTGGATAAAGAGTCCAAGCCCAAAGTCCCCGCCTTCTTTTCCACTGAGCCCATACTGTTGAGTAGTAAGGTGGAAGCCCTGGAAAAAGCCTTGAGAGGTATTAGGAAGTCTGATGATCTGGTGGACATGTCGTCGTTATCTCTGTTCCCTAAGGCCCGTATGCCCACCCATTTCAGAATGCCCGAATTAGAGAAGTTTGATGGAATGGGTTGTCCTAAGACCCATCTGAAGATGTACGTGAGGGCTATGCACCCACGAGGGGCTGACGATGATTTGCTAGCCCAAATGTTCCACGAAACACTGGCTGGATCCGCTCTAAAATGGTTTTTGTCACTGGATGAGTCTAGAATGAAGACATGGGAGGATGTATGCACTGAGTTCAACAATCATTACAGGTATAACACAGAAGTTGATGTCACAAGAAGGGATCTGGAGACTACTAAACAGGAATCAAGGGAAACTTTCATTGTTTTCCTCACCCGTTGGAGAGCTAAGGCTTCTAAAATGGCTAACCGCCCCGAGGAAGAAGAACAAATCCGCATGATAGTGAAGAACTTGCTTCCAGTTTATCATAAGCACATGTTTTTCCAATATCTTCCAAATTTCCGAGCTCTGGTCGCTGCTGGTACCCAAATGGAGGACGCTTTAGCCGATGGAGCCCTTCGAACCGATGAACCCTACAAGAACCGTCGACCTGTCATCAATGGGAAGGCTACTGAAGTCAACTCCATATCTCAGCCTGCTCCATTTACCCAACCCTTTTCCTTAGGAAATAAACCATTCAGAAAATTCACCGAGCCTTATATGCCATTGGAAAAAGTCTTCGAGAAATCAAAAGCTCGAGGCTTGCTCCAACCTTTGGAGCCCAGACCTACAGCCAATCCATTACCCAAGAACTACAACGAGAATGAATATTGCCATTTACATCAGTCCAAAGGCCATACTACCAACCGTTGCATCCGTCTTCGTCATAAAGTTCAAGACCTCATAGACAACAAGACTATTTCCCCACTTTCTCAACCCAATGTCACCCAAAATCCACTCCCTACCCATGCAGTCCCGCCACCCGCAAATATCAATGCCATTCATGCCGACCCTTATGTCCACTGTGAGCTTATCCGCCCACACCCTTCATTCCTTACCTCCACAATTGAGATGTTTCATCACTGTCAGGCCCGTGGGCTCATTACCCCGTACAAGCAAAGATCCAAAAAGCTTTACTGCCAATACCATGCCACTTCTAGCCACGACACGGAATCCTGTGATACATTGCGGAATATAGTACAAGGGTTCATCGATCAAAGTCTGATTGAAATCCACCAACCCTTCACTAGCCCAAGGGGGCTTTATCGTTCATGGAGACAGTTTGAGAAAGATACATTCCTGGGTTTTAGTTCGAATGGGCTTTCCGAGCCTCGTGAAGTAGATCAGTTATCTAAGAATAGTACTAGTCAGTGGGCTCTCAAAGAAAGGTTTGAAGCTAGAAATCCTTGAGTGGATTTGTTGACAGAAAGAAATGGGAGGTTTAGTTTCTACATTCTCTACCCTGAAGATTCCTGTGAAGCTAAGATGGCAAAGATTGAACCCATTAGACCTAAGGCTGGAGCCAAGAAAGCCTTCTCCAAGACTAGGACTAGTCAATGGGAGTTGCGAAAGAGATATGAGGCCGGAGATCCCGAAGTAGGCCTGTTGGGGGAACCTAGTGAAAAGTTCGATTTCTATGTCCTTTACCCTAAAATGGAGAAGCCCACCTTTGAAGAACCCATTGTTCCTTCTGGTTGGGGTGATAACCCTAACTCACTTAAAGAAGACGTTCTTATGGTTCAGATTGAGCCTGAAAATTCAAACCTCATCCTTTTTTAGAAACTAGCCAGAGTATCCTTAAGAAGTAGTTTGAGAATAGAATCTTCACGACCAAGATCACCGATATGAATGGGGAAATCCATTACCGAACTGTTTATCCAAGACAACCATGGGTCACCCAATGTTTCAGATCAAGTTCGACTTCTGCCGAATCTACTATAGATGATGGGTCAGAGAATGAGATTGATATCATAGAGTGGGAATATTTGATGAACACACCTGAGGAGATAGCAGATATTTGGGCCAGTGATGAGGAAAATGTTAACCATGTCACTAGAGGAGGTCGTCATTTCAAGCCCGCTAACTTGGAATTTGACAATCCTTTAGGAGAGTTAGAGAAATCCCAACGCACTGAGATATTGAAATAGCTTAAGCATACTCAAGCCAATATCACTATCTGTGAACTTTTAATGGCTTCTCAAAAGCACAGGCAGACAATACTCAGGCTACTTAACCAAGTTCAGATTCCCATCGATACTTCACCCAAGGGTTTAGTCAGTCTGGTCAGTCCAGTTCAGCATGGGCAATCGATATCCTTCACAGAATCAGACCTTCCGAAAACGGGACCTCATCGTTTGCTAGCATTGTATGTCACAGTAGATACTATAGGTAAGAGGATTCCTACAGTTTTGATAGATAATAGGTTAGCCTTGAATGTGTGTCCTCTCAGCACTGCCACTTCCTTGGGCATCGAACCGTAAGAATTTAAGTCGTCAGGGCAAACTGTGAGAGCGTACGACAACACTCGAAGAGAAGTGATTGGCATGGTCACCTTACCTCTAGTCATTGGGCCGGTAGAATTCCAAGTCGATATCCAAATTCTAGATGTGCCTACTTGTTTCAACCTTTTACTTGGTAGGCCTTGGATCCATCCAATTGGGGTTGTGTCTTCTTCCCTCCTTCAAAAAGTTAAGTTCCCCTACAAAGGCTCAATGGTGACATTGAAGGGAGATTCTGAGATCACTCCTACCCGTGTACCTATCTGTGAGATCAAGCCTGAGATTGAAGAGGTACCATTGACAGGCTTTGAGTACATACAATGTGTAGAGGTTGAGCCAGGATGTAAAGAGAAAATGGTACTAGATTACATTCCATATGGGAATATGCAAGTGGGTCAGATCATGAAAGATATGGGCTTCTTTCCAAGAATGGGCTTAGGTCGTCGTCGTCAAGGTACGCCTAGTCCCATCAAATATCCCTCAGCAATTTATCATTTTGGATTGGGTTATCAAAGTACCGAAGCTGACAGAAAAGAGATGGCACAAAAAAGAAGGGAAAGACAGTTGGCCAAAGAAGAGGGATGAGCTCCTAAATTCACTCTGAAACCTTACCGGCCCACTTTGAATGGGGCTTTTGTCAAAGAAGGGGATGATTTCCCTTATTGTGGGTTCCTCGAGCCCATTTACCTTGAAGATCAAAAAGCTAGAGTTCTTGGGTTTGAAATATTCTTCAACACTCCACTACATCTCTCTCCAACTACCATCATGGTTGTAGAGCATACAGAGTTTGACTGGGTCGACCATATCGACGAAGTCGCCATAGAGGCTATGTTCAAAGATATCGCCCGCATCGAAGAGCATGTTCATGAACCTGATCCTATCCACCTCATTGAAGATACTACCAGTCCATTGACCAACTGGAGCCTCGAGAATGAGCCTCGAATTGAAAACTCAGTAGAGGAAGAATCGCTCCCATCAGATGATAGCTTGTAGGATTTGTTTTTTTTTTCCATAGGATTGTAGAATAGTGTTTTTGTTTTTCCTTTTCAATAAAACCATCACTCCTTTGTTAAGAGGCAAATGATAGCTTAGTTTGTGTTATCCATCTTTCTTCATGATTAATAAAGTATTCTTTTTCTTCATTCTTTTCATTTGCAGTTTGTTTCTCCTTTCTTCTATGGGTATTGTTCG
>JAESVK010000734.1:0-40498 GCA_017140935.1 Hamamelis virginiana | reverse complement strand
TGTAAGTAAAACTACATTCAACAAACTCAATCAATGATCACATTCAATGTACTTGTTCTCAAACAAGCACCCACAGGTTTGTCCTAGTGTCATTACACAAATGACTTGAGACTAGTCATTCTTCATATTGAGCAGACATAACCTGTGCTAGTCTATCCGGATTATTAATGCCCAATAAATAATCCTATAACTAGGAATATCTAAGAAAGAAATCTTTAACAATATAAGTCTCCTAATCTCAACTCTTGAGATCTTATATTGACATTCCTTCTAAAGACTTACCATGAATATAATAACAGAAGAATACATGATAATCAAAAGTCCATATTATTAATGAATAATAATAATAATACATGAATCAAGTTTATGTCCTAAATTATACTAGTGTGATTGGCTATTAGGGCATATTACTAATAGTGCTTGTGTTGTTTAGTTTTATCGATCTCTTTAATTCTTAAAGCTGTTACTAGATTAAACCTTTAGCGCTTGTCTTGGGTTGTTTAGTAGTTAAGGTTAATTAGATCGCTTGTTTTCTAATTAACTGTGACTAAGGAGAGATAGGAAAATAATTCCAAAGGTGAATATTCAAAGTATGAATTAATATATACTTGCATCAATTATCAGTTGTAAAATTCCGATGGTGGATGTTGACTTAGACCAAGGTTTGTTCTTTTGATTGATTTCGATACTTTAATTTGAATTGTTCCTTAGTTGTTCTTCTTAAAATTGTTTTCCTTATACTCAAAACCCCCCATCCTTGTTCACGTAGCATAAAACTAGACTAAATACTCTCCGTGGGAACGATCCTTACTTGCACCACTACATGTATTTTTAGGAGTTTAGGTTTTATTTTTGGTTGCCTACGGCAGCACACCATACCATCATACACATCAATATTTGGCATCTTGAAATTCTTCCGCGGCTGTTCTTCCAATATCTTTTGAGTAAATGGAGGATCGGTTGACTTCACAAAGTCCTTTATCCCCAAAGGCTCTTTCGCTTTAACTACTTCAATTAGAAACCCTAACCGAGCATCCATTTCCTTCATTCGTACGTCCACCTCTCTGCTTCGACGCGAAGATTTCGGCTTATTATTCCTTTGTACTTCAGTTTCTCTATGACTTCTTCCAGATTGAACTTCTATGCTCCTATCTCCTCTTGATAGGGACTTTGGCTCGGCACTTCTATCCCTTCGTGAACCAGACTGTTGCTCCCGCTGCGTTCTGTACGGTTGTTCATTACCGACCCTTACCTCGGATCTAATCCGTGATCTACGTGTATCTTTGCTGTTTGCAACCATGTCATTTCGAGTCGGAATAACTGATCGTCGTGATTCAGGAGGGTCGCCTTCATTCGTTGGAGCTTTTCCTTTGTCTTGTGCAGTGGGTTGTCCCAAAATTTGGCTTCGGAGTTCCTCATTTTGGGCCAAAAGTGCCTCATTCTGTTTCATGACCCTTTCCATGGTCGCAGATATCTCCTAAAATCGATTGCGCATTTCATCCTCTCCTATTTGAGTCAGGATAAATGGAATCCTTGTTGATGTTTCCCCTTCTACCATAGCTTGAGATCTCGTGATCCGCATCTTTATAAAAAATAAAAAGGCTTTTCGTTCAGTTTCTCACAGACGGCGCCAGCTGATGAGGCAAGATTCAGCTAATGCTCGAACGACGAGTCTCTACCCTGCAAAATAAAATTAGAGAGGACGGAATTTATCCGGCGAAAACCCTCCGACGATCAAGTCAATACCCGCCTTTTAAACAAGATTATCGAAGAGTATTAATAATCAGTATTTTTCTGTCTACCTATTCCGTTGTCCATCTCTTCGTTATATAGAGAGTATGAGGATTTGGTAAGAGCTTTTTTCCTTTTTAACTTTGGCTGATTGCCCATGATATTAGTTAATGTCGTGAATTTTATGAAGCTTAATGGTCGTTGCTGTTCTGTCATTGACTTTCCTTTAATATCCTCATCTCATAGCCGTTCTTGCGTGTTCTCGTCTCAATGCTGATGCACATTCCTCGTATAATATCATCTCCCCATCAAAACTGTATTAATTTGGTTGAATTATTAAATAGCGGTTCTCTCATCAAATTAAATTAGGATGCGCCTTCGTCTCGTCGTGGACAAGTTTAATGTTTGAGTGACGCTGAGTCGCCATTGGCCCACTTGCAATGCTGGCATCCCAAGTCACTGTTACATTTTCGAGTGGCAAAAGCTGGTTGTCCGCGACTTATGGAGAGAGAACCCTCTCTCTCTCTCTCTGTCTCTCTCTCTCTCTCTCTCACACTCAACGACAGCCTGACACGTGATCCTCTTAATTGCACGAACAACGCCATCAAGCTCCCGATTCCATAACTATATGCACCTCTTCTCTAACCGTCACTATATATGCTAAGCTTCTCTCCATACAATAATCACTAGACTCACACAATCAAACATTCAAGCACTGATTTTATTCAATAAATTTGTTCCTTTTCTCTCATTTTCCCAGGAACCAAACGGAATTCTAATGTAATCTGAGTCCCCACCATAAAATGCAGATTTTTTGGCAAAAATTCGATCTCCGATCTCGCTATAAATATTTACAGATCCCTACCATTTTCTAGGGTTTTCCCCAAACCCTAACCCCGCCATGCACGGCTACAGCCGCCTCGGCACTGGTGGTCGGTCCAATGGCGTGGCCGTGGCCGTGATCGTGCCGTCGCCTCCCTCTTCGCCACGGTTCCGCCACGGCCGGACCAAGAGTATTAGCAGCGGCGGAGGGTTCAGTGGCGGCGGCCGAGATCCGAAGCTGCAGGGTTTCGTCGAGCGGTTGGTGTGCATTCTTCTTTCGGCTGTTTTTCGGAGGCGAGGGGTGCTTTTATTCGCTCCGCTTTTGTATATTTCGGGGATGTTGTTGTATATGGGCTCTTTGAGCTTTGATGTAGTTATTAGTAATGTTGTTAGTGGTGGCAGAAGTGGGATTTCTTTGCCAGGGTCTGTGTATAGGAGTCCTCAGGTTTTCGAGAATCTCTGGCCTTATATGCAGGCCGAGGGCAATGGAAGCGACAATGCGGTAATATTCTTTTCTCTCTAGCTGCTATTTCTATGAAACAGTATAGAAGAAGTAGGGTATTGTTTGTTTAGCTTTTTGGAAGTATTTAAGAGTTAGAATTAAGGCCATTCTGGCCTTTTGAAATCAAGACAAGCACTTCCGGAATTCTAAAGAAACAATGCGGTATTAGTTAGAAGATGAGCTTTGATTAAATTGCTTAGTTGTTTACCATATGAGTGTTGGAACTTCAGGCTAGGTATCATGCTGATTTTGTTAAATTCTTGAGTTTTGATTAAATTTTATATGCGACCTTCTCCTCTCAATGTTTGGGTTGTTGTCACGATCTAAATCCATAAAACCTGTTAAAATTGTTTTCTCTTTGCTCTAATGAATTTTTTTATAAACGCAGCTTTTTTTTTTTTTTTTTGGGTAATGAAGTAATCTATTAAAATAGAAGGAGAGGGCTAGAAAACCCCTTTACATATGAGGTATACCAAAGCCGCAATAGCAAAACGAACAAAAAGAGAAAACAGAAAAACAAAAAGAATCAATTGCAATTTTGGGACTCAACAAAAAGATAGAAAGGTATCCGATCACCAAAACAGCTGGACTTTTCCGTGCAAAAGGTTTACTACAAAATTCCTCTTAAGTATGTCCTAAGGAAGAAGCTAAGCCTTCTAAAATATTCTTTGATTCCTTTTCCTCCAAATTGTCCAAAAAATATCACAAGGCACTATTTTTCACATCGAAAGAAATTCCCTATTATGACTTCTACACTACTATCCTTTCATCATGTGGAAAACTGACTCGGTAAAATCCAAAGCAAACCAAAAATGTTAAAACAATAAACCCATGAGCCTACCATAAGCCTAGGGTTTTGGGGTTGAAGATTAATGTGGCAAAAAGTGAGCTGATTGCAGTGGGTGAAGGAGTGGATGTGACTTGTGAGGCCATTGGTGAGGCTCCTAGGGTGTAGGCTGGGCTCCCTTCCCACAACATATTTGAGCCTCCCTTTGGGGGCTCCTTTTGGAGCTAAACAGTCGAGGACCTGAGGTTTGGTGGTGGAGAGGTTTGAAAAGAACTTGAGAGGGTGGAAGAGAGGGTACCTCCCAAATGTGGGTAAGCACTTTGGTTAGCTTTACAATCCATTTTATATCCATTTTAGGATCCCACTGTTACTGTTGAAGAGGATAGAGAAATTGCAAAGAAACTTTCTGTGTGTAGGTTTGGTTGATGAATTCAAGTTTTACCTCGTGGATTTGCATAAAGTTTGCTCCCCAAGGGAGTCTAGGGGTTGGGAGTTAGGCCATTGAATTTGGTCAACAAAATCTTTGTTGGGTAACTGGTTATTAAGGAGAAAATATTTTTCTCTTTCTTCGTAATCTCGAAGAGTATGGATTTCACTTTTAGCATAATGACAATATATGATTGTCCATTTATGCTAAAATTACCCAGGTGCAATAAATAATCATTCACAAATAACACGTGCGCAGAATTTTTACGTAGACAACAACCTTTGCGGGTGAAAAACCATGCGAACAAGGCACTATAAACTAAAGATTGACTTTGACGCTCCTTACAAGTTACAAACACAATGACTAGAATCCTCAGGTCTTGAGTAGACGTCCTCGGTCATGATCTTCTTCTTGAACAAATCCTCAATCAAGTATATATTCTTCTCCAACAATCAAGTACCAAATCCACAACACTCTAACACAACACCGAATTCACGATGCTACGCCAAATCCTTGGTTAACAACAATTCCTTGGAATCCACCGATGACACTCTGGAATCTTCCAAAGCAACCAATCCGAATCAAGGGATCAAACTCTCACAACAAGAGTAGCGGTCTCACATTTTACTGTTTTAGAGAGCTAATCTCCGAAGAACTAATGCAACAAACTTTTCCCTATAAACAAACTATGAAGCTTGCATCAATGGAGGCCACATAACAAAATATTCTAGGGGGCATAAGCTCTTTGTGAAAGTTATGAAAACGTAGCCTATATGATTTATTTATAAAGGTTTAAGAAATTTTAAACGTGCAAAACTCTAGTTTCTTACATGAAAGCAAGTAGAAACACAGTAGGAAACTGATTTTATGGACCTTGACTGGTTGACCATGATCTGAATCAATTGAGATGCTATCGTATAACACAGTTAGAAAATTGACTTGATCTTGATTGGTCAAACAAAAGCTGGATTGTTCAAGATATGCAGCAAGAAAGCTAGACCGTTCGAGATGAATCTGGATCGGTCCACTTGCTGCACATTCAAATAAAAACTTATTTTGAAACAAAATAATCTATAGATACATAATATACAATAGAATCTATCTTCAAGCAAGCATGAGCATTTCTTGTATTTCTTCAATTCAGCAAGAGCTTGAGGATTACAAACTTATGACATATTACCACTGAAACATGTTTTGATTATTGGAATTAGCCAACCTAAGCTAAGACATAGTCTTTAGACTCAACAGTTATGGGATTTGCAGCGAAGAGAGTGTCTTGTAGAAAGGTCATTCAATGAAAATATAGTGTTGTAGATTGGGATTGATGGACTAAAGAGACGCGTTCCAGTCATGGGGTCAGTTAATAGAAAGCTATTTTTGGGGAGCTAGGCTATTTTAAGTCACAGATGAGGGTTAAGGTGGAGAGTGGTGCTCAGATTCATTTTTGGAAATGATATGTGGTGTGGGGAGGTGCTATTGAGAATTGAGTTTCCAAAATTATTTACCATTGCGATGGAAGAAAGAAGCATGGGTTTGACCCTCTATTGCTGTTCCAAAAAAGATCTATTTCACATGAACTTGTGTACAAGTGTCTGCTATGAGTGTGTTTGGATTCCAGATTGTTTGACCTTCATACCATAGGCTATGAGAACTTTGGAAAAATTTGTGAGTTTTTATGCATGTTTTTAAGTTTTCATGCTGAATTTCTCATAAGAGAAATAATATATATATGTATGTGTATATATATTTATAAAATTATGTCTGTAGTAATGGACTTACAAAATAATCAATGGAAATCGTGCAGTTAATGACAGCATGGCATCCAGAATTAAGTCAAGGTTGGAAGCCTTGTGTCAACCAGAGTATTTCTCAATCAGGTATATGCCAATGATAGTTAACCTAATAATAATCTGTTTTACTTGATTGGCAGATGACTTATGTTCTTATTCTGCATTTTGATTTATGAACTGTATTTTCAGAAATCTAATCAGCATTTTCTGTGCCTGCTTTGTGTGTGTGTGTGTGGATAACAAACATGAAATTATTAATAAATATAAAAGGAACTAAGGTCTAAAAAGGAGATTCTTCACATCTAGATGAAGGATCAAAACAAAACAAGTAGAGTGTCAATGCAAGAAAGCCAATTGAAGCTGACTAAGGTTGTTGCATATCTTATTTAACACTGCATACTAAAATTGAGGATATTTGAACTGCTAATGTTTAATGTAGCTTCAGTTGTGACTACTCAAACAAAGCTCCTGTAGTCATGCACGCTGGATTGCAGTATGTACCCTAGCTTGTTATAGGCTCATCATTTGTCCTTCCATCAACTTATTGCATATCCTCTTTCCAATTCCCAAAGTCATCTTGCTGCAGGTTTTCAGGGCAGGATTTTGTGAATCTTGGGAGCACCAAAAAATGATGACATTTTTACAAAACCTGTAATTAAGAAATCTCGAGAACTTGAAACCAAATGATTTACTTGATCAAGATCCTGCAATAAAGCAAGAGATTTGACAAATATTCTGTCTGATTTATTACTTGGGACTTGAATGTAATATAATACTCAATATTTTCTAAATAGAGATGGGAACGGGTTTGATACTAGTGGGGTGAAGTCAGGTGGTTCCAAGTGGTCCAACTGAGGCAATCCACAATCCACCAAAATGTTTATGTAGAATGTTGTTTAAGATAATACTAAGAAACGCCAAATGAGTTTAAGAATGTATTAAAACATAAAAAAATTTCAAAAAATTTTCAGCCATTATTTTAGAAAAATTTATTAGGATCAGATTCAGGCCAATTAAGTTCGGGGGCCAAACTCAGTCCCCTCTTGAGTGAGTTAATTGTCTTTGGCCAATCTCCATAAGCTCTAACACATACAATTTGAAATTGAAAAGTTTACAAGCAGTTTTATTAAAAGAATATAGATTGGTGAGGTAATCTTTGTGGAAGATGAGAATAGTATTGTAAATGAAAGTGAGAAATTTTTTTTAACTTGTGTTCTTCCAAAGGAATAGAGATGCTGGGAATTGAAGGTTTGGAGTGGTGTCCTATTAATATTTCTAAGTCCGAATGATTTGAGAGACCTTTTGAGTTGGAGGAAATTAGAGAGACAGTTTTTTATTGTAGAAGGAAGAAGTCCATAGGCCCTAATGGTTTTACTGAGTGTTTTCAAGGATTGCTGGGAAGAGATAAATGATGATTTGTTGAAGGTGTTTATGGAGTTTTTTGATAGTGGGGTGGTAAATTCGTGTGCTAATGCTTATTTTATATGCCTTATCCCAAATAAAGAAAATTTAGTCATAATTAAAAGATTTTAGGCCAATTAGCTTGGTCACATCATTATATAAGATTTTGGCTAAAGTTTTGTTAAGTAGATTCAGAGCAGTTCTTGTAAATACAATTTCAGCGTCTCAAGGGCCATTTGTGATAGGTAGGCAAAACTTAGGTGTGGTGTGGATTGCTAATGAGGCGGTTGATGAGTGTAAATCTAAGACTAAAGAAGGGTTCTTGTTTAAGGTTGATTTTGGAAAAAGCTTATAACCATGTGGAATGGGAGTTTCTTGATTTTGTGTTAAAGGCATTAAAGTTTTGGTAATATATGGAAAAAGTAGATTAATGGTTCTTTGTCTTCGGTTAATTATCTGTTATAGTAAGTGGGAAACCTAGGGAATGTTTTAAAGTGTCTAGGTGTCTGAGGTAGGTTGATCCTTTTTCTTCTTTTTTGTTTAATTTAGTGGTTGATATTTTGGGAAGATTAGTGGATAAGGCTAGGGATGCCGGGCTGGTTGAGAGCTTTTTGGTGGGTAGGGATAGGATTCTAGTTTCTCACATTCAGTATGCAGATGACATCCTTTTATCTTCCTTCTCCAATAATGAGGAGGAGTTGTTTAATTTACATTATATTTTGCAAGTTTTTGAGTAGTGTCTAAAAGTTCTATTGCAGGGGTGATTATTCCTAATTTAGAGGTGGCAAGGATGGCTAATGTATTAGTTTTAGTTTGACTTATCGAAAAAATAATTATTAGTTTGTTGTGTTGATGCCTGATGGTGGGCCGTTGACATGTTTAGGCCTACCTTTAGGAGAAAATCTGGAAGCTATTTTTTGGGTACTTTGGTTAGAATGGGGTGCTAGAATTTTTTAAGATAAATTGATTAGTGTTGAAGATCTGTGGTATTGAGTTTGTTTATTTGGCTTCTTTCTGGGCTTCTGTTACTAAAGATTTTAACTGTGTTTTTTTGTTTGTTGTCAGGGGTGATTGGGTATCAATTTGTGGGTCTTGAGTGGATATGTTTCTTGTTTTTTTTTTTACTATTATTTATTTCTCAATCCTTTGTAAATAACATCTTGTCCTCACTCTTTTTTCAATTCTTAATACCAGTGTTGATTATTAAAAGGAAGTTAAAATTGAACTAGACCTGCCAACTTGATAACAACTCTTTTTTCAATTTTTAATACAGTGTTGATTATTAAAAGGAAGTGTTGAGTTAGACCTGCCAACTTGATAACAAAACCTGTTTTTGAAAATTTTGGAAATATGAAAATGTTAAAATTTATCAAATTACTAGGCGGCTGACCTTAGTGAATTTCATTTATGATTAGGATGACTTTTTTTTTATTTTTATTTTTTTTCATGACTTAAACCTGCTAAAACTTGGGTGGATTTGTTGGTTAATTCAAATTTATGTAGTTCCAACTCCAATTGCTGACTCCTGCTCCTCGTATCCCATATGATATGGTTGAATCTGATTTTGAAATCTCAGACGTCTAACTCTGAGAGCACAATTTTGGACGAACATATGTATGAAATCACGGTAATAAGATTTAAATTCTCATGATTCTTCAAATTTCAAGAATTTTTTTTCTCCATCATAAGCATGCAACCTAGATTAAGCTTTGGTTCCTTTCTATTACATTTCTACTTAGTTTCTTTGTATCTTATTGTCTTGTAAATCTTTATGATTTTATATTTTGTAGCATTGTATGAAGTTGTTTTGACAACGGCATTTACTAATATGAGAACATTTTTCAACCTGGCTGGATTATTTATACTGGATATGTTGAAGTGCTTGTTAGGCTGTTACAAATTTTTCTCAATTTAAGGCTTTACAGTCATGTATTTACTTATTTGATAAACAACAAAAAATAATATTATTGATAAAAAGGAGAAAATCTTAGAAAAAAAAACAAAGGAAACAAGAAATAATTAATCCCTGGCACACTGATTTCCAATCCACTTGGATAATAAACAAGGCTTTACAGCCATTTATAGTTTCACATACTTGGGCTGCCTACTATATTTGATTTGAGTTTGTTGTCTTTCCCTTCTTATTAGAACATAGGGGTTTCAAAAATTATATTTGTTGTATCACATTTTTTCTTTTCTGTCTGTTTTTTCTTTTTCTTTTTCTTTTTCTTTTTCCGTTTTCTGTCATGCATTTACTGTTTGGAGATTTTTATTATCATATTATGTTTGGAAAATGCAACTTTTTATTATTTGGCACCCGTGGCTTATTGTAGTAGGAGAATATTGCTAGAATGTTCTAATTTATATTTTATCTTCAATATAATAGTAATAATTGTTTATAGTCACTTTCTAATACTTATCAAGTCATTTTTCAAAAGCTAATGGCTGTTTTTTGTTTAAGGGTCCTCAAACTTGCCAAACTCTAATGGTTTCCTTATAATTGAAGCAAATGGTGGCTTGAACCAACAACGTTTATCGGTATGTTTTGTTTATCATGACAATTGATCACTTTTTATTTTTTTATTTTTTTATTTTTTATATGGAAGATAGTGCTATGTGTGTGCTGGATGTGCTTGCACATTACCATGCTTTGAAGTTTTCACTACTATGGTAAATTCTAAATTCTATGTTTTTCCATGTATGTTAGATTTTAAAACGTACATAGTAGGATTTAATGATTTATACGCAAATGGTTCTATTTTTTTACTTATTATCTGGCGGTACTACTGGCATTCATGAAAGTACATTATAACACGCAATTTCAGGATTTATATTCAAATTCCTCTTTATTGATCTCACATCAGAAAGATATAATATAGAAGGCGCTTTGCCACTCTCATATATGTGGCCCCTTCCTCCAATGTCTTAGTGTTCTACCACTAAACAACAAGAAGTATACAAATAATATTTAGTAAACGGATTTCAAAGTTATAATTGAGTTGGACCGATTTGGAATAGTTGAAATCTTATTCATCTCAAACCTGAAAGGGTTGAGGGATTCAATATGTTTGGTTAATATTTTCTTTAACCATCTTGATTTGGGCATGGCGAAGCAGGTTACTATTTTACCCATCCAGTTGTTTTTCCTAGTAAAGAATAATATTTGTTTCTCTCCTGGATTTGGCTCTAATTGGGAAATGGTTATGGAAGTTTCTGATTGAAACTAATTCTCTTTGGCACAAGGTTTTCAAGAGCAAGTATGGATTAAAGCAAAATGGATGGGATGCTAATATACGTAGGTGGTTTACTGGCTAAAGCCCATGGAAAGGCATATCCATGTTTTATCTGTTTTTTCTCATTTTGTGTCCTATGTTATTAGAAATGGGGAGAGAATTTGGTTCTGGGAGAATTTGTGAGGGGTGAATCTGCTTTTTCGTCTTTGTTCCCAAGATTGTATCTTTTTCTTCTTTTCCTTTGGTTTGGGATTTTATTTTTTCCTAGAATCTTAATGATAGGAAGGTTTATGAGCTTTCTTCTTTATTTACCATTCTTGAGGATGTGTCTTTGAGACCTTTGGTTAAGGATTGGGGGGGTCCTTTCTTTCATCTAATTCCTTTTCTTTTGATGCCTTGAACAATAATTCTTTTTTGTAGTCCAAGAGGGTGATCCTAGAGAGGGGGAGGGAGTGAATAGGGTTTAATTCAAACTTTTACAAATAAAGTGGAAATAAATCAAAATAAGCAAATCAAGACAACAATGCAATTTACCAAATATTAAACACTAGTAGAAAAGTAAATTGCAGGAGTTTAGAGGTAATAAAATCAAACACAATGGTTTTAAAGTGGTTTGGCACTAAGCCTACGTCCACGCCTTAAGCACCAAGCTCAAGGATTCCGCAATCCACTATGATGATCCCTTTGACCGGTAAAGATCAACTTTATACCAATTATCCTTTTCGCAGGCTCAAGATCAACCTTTACAATTTGCTTGAAGACCAACTCCAAGCTTCACAAGGGTTACCAAAACCCAATGATCTTTTCCAAGGCTCAAGATCGACCTTTCCAACTAAGCTTGAATTTGACCAAAAAATTCCAAGCTTTACAAGGGTATAACCAAACCCAAGTTCCCAAGATGATTATAATGATTTGTGTACAAGAATGAACTCCTCAAAGAGTAGATGTGTACAAATAAAGCTCACAATAATATCTCTAAAAGATTAAACTAGTTGGCTCAAGAGAGTATGATGAAACAAATGCTTGATTTACACAAAAATGATGAATACTAAGTTGTAATGTGTTTGTGTATGGTTATTAACTCATTCAAGAACCAAAGAATGAGTATTTATAAGCCTAGGGTTAAATATGGCCATTGGGAGACCAAAACTAACTGTTATGCACTTTTCAGCACTTCCCCGTTCGAACGGCCCGAGGCCCGTTCGAACGGACTAGCCATTACAACTAAATTCCCAAAACATAGCTACTGTCCCGTCCAAACGGTGACTACATCCGTTCAAACAGCTAAGATAGTCCGTTCAAATGGCCGAGACAGTTTTTGCCTATTTTTCAAGATAAAACAAGTTTGTTCAAAACTAAGGCAAAATTTGTAATGCTCCAACCTAACATCCGTACCGACCCTTCCGGATAGGTTTACGCGTGTCAAGTTGGAGGTACAACCTGTCCTGTTCATTCATATTTTCTCACGAGAGACAGAATAAATAAATAACAATATGAAATATGAAATGACATGTACATACATTAAGTCCCAGACGTTTTATATATAGATTATAAAACAAATCATATTACCGCCAACATCCTTGGCAAGATAGGCAGTGCAACAATTCATCTCAAACCCTTAAATTCAATAGATATAAATATACACACACATATAATACATAACTACTAAACAAATGCAACAAATGCGGAACTACCAAGTGCTTGGTCAATAGTCTCCAACTATGAGGCTGCGCCAAATTACCAATGCAACTTTTCAGGTCTGCCTACAAATCTGCTGCATGAAAAGCAGGAGTGAGCTTCGAATAGCTCAGTAGGAATAATGTAACATTTACCAATTATCAATAATACAAAGATACATGGAATATATAAATAACAGGGTTCTCCATAACGATTATAAAACAATATAAAGAATAATTCAAAACATGTGTGGACTTTCTGTGAAAATAATATTCAATCCCATATCATTTCATATTTGTCACAACTGTCCTATCTTAATCACAACATAAATAGCACATGCTTCACATATCTCAACTGTCCATCGCATGGTTATCATAAACAGGCTCGCGAACGTATTACAGGCGTTGCCTTCAGGCTAACAAGCCCCCAGCTCAGCTGCGCTAAAACATAACCATTACGGGTTTTTCCTCTGAGGGTAAACGGCCAGTTACCTTGCGCGGTCAATTGCCAAGCCACTTATAGGGCTATTCCTTTGGGTCCGCTCTAAGGCTCCACCCAGGACCATGGGCCCTTATAAATGCACTGTGATACAAACCGAGCCAATATATCAAGCATTCTGTCCATATCATAGCATATTCTCCAAACATGTGTAAATCGTCATGTGAGGCATATATCTTTCAAATCATCATTTCATAAAGTAGATGTTATTCAAATACAAGTTTAGACAAACATTTTATATCCATCATTGTTACTTGAGAGCAAATCACAAGGCACTTTATATTTTATATTCAAAACAATTTACGGGTCAAAATGGGTGCAAAGATAGTCTCATTTTCCAAACAAATACTTCAAACCGAAGTTAGGGAAACATCTTGTCAAAATATTTCTCATCTCTTGTCCTTTTATCAAACTAATAAGAAATTAGGCATATGAGCATAAAAGCAGATATTTCAAGTATTTCAATATAAACGTAATCATTATATGCCTTTTTAGTGTATTCATAAAACATGCAGTAAAGAAGTTCGTTTCCCAGGTCATATTCAGTATTCACAAGTTTATCAGGAGTTACAAGCATGTTTCTAAAACCTTTTAATGTTGTGCCTTGGTTTTTATTTCATGAATATGCCACACAATTTAATATATTATAAAGCAGTGTATTCCATGTATCAATTTTCTCAATATTATAAGCAATGAAGTTCAAAAGACATATAAGTCATATCATTTGTAAAACATTCTAAAATAATGCGTCATTATCAATAGTACAAGATTACGTATTCCTACCTCAATGCAATAGTGTTTTCCAACCCTTTTCGACTCCATGAGCCTCCCAAATGCAATGCTCAATGCACCCAATGCAAGTGGTCCTCCAAAGGACCTTCTAAATCTGGAAACAACAAATAATGCAAGCAAGGAAATCAAAAGAAAGAACAAAGAATCCATATTCTCGAAAGCAAGACAATTCACTTTCCCAAAAGCTGCTCACTTGCGACCCTAAGGACTCAAAACCTCTAAAATGCCCAACCAAAGGTCTAAAATCTAGGTCTAAAAACTTCCAAGATATATTCCCAAAGAAAAGAAAAACAGAACGAAGGAGCAAGACAAAGAAGAAAAGGGGAAAAGGGGTCTATCGATAGACCCTCTATCGATAGAAGCATGTCTATCAATAGACTCTCTATTGATAGAGAAGTCTATCGATAGACTAACACTCACCCTATCGATAGAACCATCCTCAGCCAACCCACCTGCAGACCCGAGGGGAACCTTTATCGATAGAGGTCATCACCTCTATCGATAGAGCACTTCTGAGAATGCCCAGTAATGAGCAGTTTCAAACACTTTTTCCCAAAACTCTCTAAATCTTCACAAATCCAAAATCCAACTGTTCAAACTTCAGATCTGACCTAAATAAGCTTAAACAACTATAAACCCACATAAAAATCGAAGATCCAATGGTACGATCGTGAGATCCACAAAATTTTTAGGCATAAAACCCACACAAACCCAAAACAAGGCATAACATCAAAACCGCTCTAAATCTCTCAATAAAACTTTCAAACTCAACAAATCTACACATATCTAACCTCCCAAAACAATCTACAACCAACCAAACCTAAAAAGATCAAACCTTTCAACTTAAAAACCCATAAAACCCATTTTACTCTAAACCAAACAACCCAAAGCCAAACAACACCAACAAACCTTAAAAACCACATCCACACATCATACAAACATCCATAAACTCTTCCCCAAACACCACACCAAAACTCCACAAAAACCCAATTCCAAAATCCACCAAACAGTATACAAAAGAAAGGGAAAAGAAGAAGAGAAATGAACAAAAAAGAAATCGAGTCTTACCTCCATCGGTGACGTGGTGGTGTTGACGGGTTCCGGCGACCCTCCAGCGATGTTCCTCCCTCTCCCTCTTTCTCTCTCTCGGTTTCTCTCCCTTTTCACACAGCCGAAAATGAAGAAAAGAGAAGGGGTGAGGTGGTTTATATAGATAAGGGCAAAAACGTAAATTTTGGATTTTTTTTTTTTTTTTTTTGAAAGCCATTAAATATTCGTATAAAAGAGAAAATAAAACTTGGGTTATTACAAAAATGGTTTGAATCGACCACGAAGGCATCTTAGGGACTTAACATTGAGTGTGACAAGGATGTCCTAAAGTCCATCTAGGTTAAGATCAAGAGCCAATAGAATTTAATCTATACAGAGAGATTTATACAATAAAGTCTAACACTATCACACAAGAATTATTACAAAGTTTTCACAAATGAGTCTTCAATTCTTGTGCTTGGCTTCATCTTTGAATCTTCAACAATGCCAATGCTCTTTAGAGATTAGGCAATTAATCCACTTTACCTAGCTTCAATGATGTTCCAATTTATGCTTTGAGATTGGCTTTGTTTGACTTGTCTCATTGTCATATTGACTCCATTGTTCAAAGTCTAGGCCGTGACCGAGATAATTGGGCCGAGTCATCTAGGTCTGGGTAGGGACCGAGACGAGAAGTTCTCCTTAGTCGAATATATGAAGAAAAATTTCATATTTTTATTTCAGCCAAGATATCTGTCATTTCATCTTATCTCGGCCGAGATCTTGGTTGTCTTGTTTCATCTCAGCGATATCTCGGTCGTCTCGGCCAAGATCCCAGTTTTTTTTTTTTTTTTTTAATTTTTATTTTTATAAGGAGTAGTTCTTTTTATGATATTTAGAAAAATAACCTAACACTTCATTTGTATAAAAAACAATGGTTTAACTTTTACTAACAATTATATTATTTTTAAAAAGTTAAAATTTAACACATTATTCCACGATACCGTATCACACTAGCGCCTATTTTGACGTTTCATATGATATTCTACCTCCTAAGTTATTTATTTTTGCTTATTTGATGAGTTCAATGTGCTTGTTTTATTTTTTCTGATTTTTCTATGATTTTTCTTGAATTTTTTAAAACATTCATTCATGCCTAAAGTTGTATCTCGGCCAAGACACGACTAGATGTCCATGACCGAGACATCCGCGACCGAGACGTTGACGTCCTCGACCGAAACTTTGAACCATGATTGACTCTTATCTTGCAAATTTACACTAAGATACATATCATTAGAAACATAAGATAATGTTTGTTATCATCAAAACCATACAACAAAGTTGGATTGAAGCCATAAGGCTAACAATCTCCCCTTTTTGTTGGGGATAAACATTCTATACAATTTGCATATAAAACAAATTAGGACAATAATATTTAGTTCCCCCTAACAATATGCATACATGTAAAGAATAGTACCAATGAATATTAATAAAGCATGTTCATACTTTAGGCGAAACATATTCATACAAAGAGAGCTTCATATATAATATGCATCACTAAAGAAACATAATAACCAACAAGATACATGTTTGTTATCATCAAAACTTTGACCAATAAGGTCATGAATGTATCCATAAGGCTAACAATTTTTACCTTCTTTTGGACCCTTTTAACTATATTTGGAAAGCTAAGGTGCCCCAAAAAGTTAAAGTTTTTGCTTTGTCAATGGTACATTGAACAATTAATACCAATGACTTGTTGCAGAGGAGGAGGCCAGGTATGTATCTTTCTCATTAGTAGTGTGTGATGTGTTGTAGGGATGGAGAGAGTGTTCATCAATTGTTTTTACATTGCCCAATACCTAAAGTATTATGGAATAATTTGTTTTAGCTTATTGATAGGTGTTGGGTTGCTCCTTTTGTTGCTTTAGATATGTTAGTGATTGAGTTTCGAGTAGGGGTGTTCACAAGCCGAGTAAAACCGAAAAAACCTAACCGAACCAGTTTGGCCTTTGTTTTGTTTTTGTTTTTGTTTTTTTATCGGTTCACTTGGTTTCACATTATCAAAAAACTGATGCGACGGTTTAGTCTATGGTTAAGGGAAGTGTGACCTGAAGGGAACTGAACCGATCAGTATTTTTTGTATATAAATAATATATTTTGTTATAATATAAATTTTTTTTTTAAGAACCAAGTTTGAAAAAAACATAGTTTAATCGTGAAAATTGAAAACCCTATCTATTTCTTAGCCTCCTTGTCCTCATAGTCACGGCGACAGTGTCTTTCTGACGATGATTGTGTTTTAGCAAGCTCACGGTCACGGCAACCTTAATCCCTAGATCAATAGTTCCTCTCTCTCTCTCTCTCTCATGGTTCAAAGTCTCGATAGCGGATGTCATCGCGTCTCGGTCGCAGACATTTCGTCGCTTCACGGCCGAGATACAACTTTAAGCATTAAAAAATGTTTAAAAAAAAATTCAAAAAAATCATAGAAAAATCAGAAAAAATAAAACAAACACATTGAATTCATTAAATAAGCAAACATAAATAACTTAGGGGGTAGAATATCATAAAAAACATCAAAATAGGCGCTAGTGCGATACGGTATCATGGAATAATGTGTTAAATTTTAAATTTTTAAAAAGAATATAATTATTAGTAAAAGTTAAACCATTGTTTTTTGTACAAATGAAGTGTTAGGTTGTTTTTCTGAATATCATAAAAGAATTGCTCCTTAAAAATAATAAAAAGGGACTAACTTATAAATTAAATAAATATGTTGAAATGACTGGGATTTCGGTCGAGACGAGACGTGATGATCGAGATGAAACAAGACGACTGAGACATCGGTTGAGGTGAAACGAGATGATCGAGATCTCGACTGAGACAAGATGAAATGATGGAGATCTTGGTTGAAATGAAAATATGAGATGTCTCTTCATATATTCAACTTGGGAGAACTTCTCGTCTCGGTCCCTACCTAGACCTAGATGACTCTCGGCCTAGTTATCTCGGTCTCGACCTAAACTTTGAACCATGCTCTCTCTCTCTCTCTCTCTCTCTCTCTCTCTCTCTCACTGACACACACAGAGTCTTGCACTCCTTTTTTGCTGAACCAAAACCGTAAAAAACCCACCCTCCTCTCAATCGCCAGCCACTTGAATGAAGCACCGCAGATCTATCAACTGCTCAAAGCCTTGCCTCTTTCCTCCTGCCAAATCATCAAAGCCATGGAATCACCGCAGGTTGCCAGAATGATAAGGGTGATGGTAAAGTTCCGACGCATTACAGGGTGCTTATTGCTTGTTGTAAAGCTGTGATTTTGTGAAATCACTGTGATTTTGTTTGTGAAATTGCTGTGATTGTTGTTTGGTTGCTTGAATTTTTGCATTATTTGAGATATCAATGCATCGACCGCAAAAAGCCGATTATTGGTGTGCAGCCGATCGGTTTTCATGTTTGGCAGATGTGATTCGATTCCCACATCCCTCAAACCAAATTGATTGGTTTGGTTCTATTTCTCCCCTAAACCGCCCAAGCCGAACCGAGAATGCCCCTAGTTTTGAGTTTTGGGAATTCTAAGGACTTGTTTTGTGATGGCCGTATTTTGGGTGATTTGGCTAGAAAGAAATGCAAGAATTTTTAAAGATAGACTCCTCAATGTTAATGGGCTTTGGGATAGAGTTTGGTTTCTGGGCTTTAGTTTCTAAGGAATTGAAGATTGTGCCTTTGTTTGGTATTAGGGGTGATTGAGTTTCAGTTTGCGGGCATTGATTTGTTCTTTTTCTTGTTTTGCTATTGCTTTTCTTTGTAAGTAGGATGCCTTGTCTTCTTTCTTTTCTATTTCATTAATGAAATTGTTGCTGCTTATTATTATTATTTAATTGTTTCCTTCTATTTTTGTCTTTTGAATTGTTTACTCAAAAGATTAATATCCATGATGGCATTTTGATTCGTGCCTTTGGAATATTAGTTATCAATGATGGGACTGATCTTTTGTGAGTTAAGCACAATGATTTGGTAATTTTTTTTCCCCTCTGGGTATCTGGTCAATTTCTGAATCAAAGTATATTGGTAGATTGAAGGAAGTAGCGTGCAAGTTGATATGCATGAATGAATTGGTTCAAAACAATAATCTCATGATCTTAATGATTGTGTCAACTATGTCTTATACAGGACACCATTTTGTTCTGAACTTTCTCACAAACCTTTCTGTTTCCATGATACAGATTTGTGATGTAGTAGCTGTGGCAGGACTACTGAATGCAACTCTTGTTATTCCAATGTTTCATTTAAACAGTGTTTGGCGAGATTCTAGGTGAGAATTATTTCTTTTTTTAGTGTTCCTTTATGTAATCCTTGCAACTTTCTGGTACTTTCAAATATCATTATAAAGGGTATATATTTATGTATAACGGTTTAGTAGTAAGAAATAGTTGGCAATCATATTTCTTGACTAGTGGTCCATGATTATGATTCAGTTCAGTCATGGACGCCGTAGTATCTCAGTTGCGATCATCTTATTTTCGGCAAGACGACTTGCTCTTAGGCGAGACACAGAGAATTAGTTGATTATTAGTGTTCCTTTATATATATATATATATATATATATATATATATATAGATAAGTATATTACTACTTAATATCGTGCAGTAGTTTGGCAGTCTTACTTCTTGGCAAATGATTTGCGATTCTGGTTCAAAGTCTCGATTATTGACATCGTGGCATCTTGGTTGCGATTATTTCAATTGTGGTGAGATAGTAACCTTTTTGCTAGAAAGAGTGAATTCTCACTAACATAGCATAAAAGAAATAAGAGATGCAACAACCTATTTCTAAGAGTCTAATAAACTTAATATTACAAAACCACTAAACTAGAAAGAGTGAATTCTCATTAACATAACATTAAAGAATAAGAGATACAAAGCTTATTTATAAGAGTCTAATAACCTTAATATTATGAAACACTAAAGTACTAAATTAGAAAACTATTAAACTACTCTACTAAAAGACTAAGTTACCCTTACTAATAAAGGATATATATTATACATCTCAAGGAGATGACTTGGTCTTGAATGATATGCAAAGATACGCATCAAAAAATTACAAAAAAAAAAAAAAAAAAAAGAAAAAAGAAAAGAAAGAAAGAAAAATAAGGGCAATCACACTAGAATGATAAAGCAAGTACATTAGAGTTAGGGCACATAATGTGGTCTAAAAATATCAAATAGGCTAATTCCCTGGTAGGTATGCAGTAACAACAATGTTTTCGTCATATTACTAGGTCACAAACCTATGCAGCAACCACTGCAAGAAACAAAGAAATTTTCAGGAATAAAATTCTCAAACGCAGTTGTGGAAGTTCATAACCCCACACCATTCACAGGTTGCAGAATCTGAATATTTTTGTAGAACTCTTAAATTGCCAATCATGTAATTGAAAGAGAATTTTCAAATCTCAATCCAATAGCAAATTCTCCAAAATTGTTTTCCAACAAAATTCCAATATCCTACTACGGGTTTGACTAAAACTCAAATTTTATGAATATATCGTAGTAGATACTGATTCAGCAAGAGTCAAACACTACCCAGGCACAATTACGTAAACCCAGGGGTTTACCTGTAAAGCCTACTGTTCATTGGTGTTTACAGAACCATGATTGACTCGAAGTTAGTTGCATGCTTGTGTAAACTTCCACAACTTTCAAACATGGTCTAGTTAAAATGGAAATGTTGATCGACAAATAACTTTCAACTAGTACAAAAAGAAGGCAAAATTATGCTCAGATGTGATGTGAGCATACCAGCTGTAAGTAGACCCTAATAATGTAGGGATGTCAACGGGGCGGGTTTGGGACGGATCACCCCTTTCCCAACTCCGTCCCATTTAAGAAAATCACATCCCATTTCCGTCCCAAACCCGTGACAGGTCAGAATTTGGAATCCCATTCCCGTCCCAATTAAAAGACCCCATCCCATTACCGTCCCGTCCCATTTACTATTTTCTTTATATTTTTCTCAATTTTTTCAATATCTAAATAAATTACAAAATACATTGATGGAACATTAAAGATAATTGTTACTTCTACGAGTAAAATAATTAAACCCCCTAAGGGGCATGATTGAAATTTCATTTTATTAAGGAGAAACTTAATTGTATAATACCTATAAAATAAATAAAATAAAAATACATAAACATATATAATCGGGGCGGGGCGGGTTTTTAAGCCCTCATCCCAAACCCGTCCCAAACCCTTTAGGGTTTTCAAAAAAATTCCCAAACCCGCCCCTAACCCTATTAGGATGACCCCAAACCCTTCCCATTAGGGGCGGGGCGGGGCGGATACCCGGATAAACCCGCCCCGTTGACATCCCTATAATAATGGAATCTTGTTTGCCTGGTTGATGTTGTGGAGTATAAAGGAGTTCACACTGGAAAATTTGTTTTTTATTTTCAGAATTTCTTTCCTGTGTTATTTATCCATGATACTTTTTAATTTTGTATAAGCTGCAAAGTATTGCAAATGATTACATCCATTCTTCTTTTCAATTATTTGCAGCAAGTTTGGGGACATATTTGATGAAGATTTCTTCATTAATGCACTCAGAAATAATGTGAATGTAGTCAGAGAGCTCCCTGAAGATATACTTCAGCAGTTTGACAATAACATAAGCAACATTGTGAATTTGAGAGTAAAAGCTTGGTCAAGTCCAACCTACTATCTTCAAAAGGTCCTTCCAAAGCTGTTGCAGATGGGGTATGTTTTTTTCCCTCAAGTTATTATTAATAGCTGTTGCTTAATTTCCTGAAGAAACAACCATATTCATGGTGAATTTGATCTTAGAAACAATTCTCCTCTTTATTTCCATACTAGTTCTTGTGGATTATCATGGCAACTCTATGAAAATTTGATATTTGCATGTTAATGGAGGGGAAACATAGGCGCTTATGACCTTTAATATGTGGGACACTTACCCCTGTGAAAAATGGTGTGTTGGACACTTAACCCTATGAAAAATGACGTTCTACTAATTGTACCTATGTCTACGTGTGTCCAATGCCTGTAGGACTCTCACGAAAGAGTCCACTTTTATTCACACTTAGTTTGTAGAACATGTTACTTGTGCCTTTTTGCTACAAGACCTCTTATAATGCTCTTTGTTCATTATTTATAATTTATATTGTGTTAGAGTTCAATGACATGTGTTATATTTTTTACATTATGTTGGTATATTTTGACTTGACTATTGGAAATAACTCATGCTTCTTGCACATACATTCAAGTTTATGTTATATTCAAGGACACTCATGCTTCTTTATACACAGTCGGGAACTTGAGGGTACAGAAATATACTTCAATCCTAGTTGAAGGCTTAAGTTTTTTGGAGGGAAATAAAGGAAAAACCTCTTTTGGAGTGCTAAATTAAGCAGACCAAGGAGTTCACAAAAGAAGGCATAAGCCAAACACAAATTTCGTTGACAATCTATGGTCCCTTAACAATGCTTTCATAGCATCTATTTATAAGAACATAGAACCCTAAAACCATACTATCTATTTATCTTAGCTCTTAATTTAACCCAATCTTAGCCGTACATTGTCGGCATAAATAAAATTAAATGAAAAGACAATAATACCCTTGCTTACCTAGCTACAGTAGCATGATCAATACTGCTACAGTAATTGCTACGGTTCCCATGAAAAGTACATTTTAATAACTGCTCATGTATCAATGAGATGTAATATAAGAATTATAACTTTACTAAAACCTGGTGTCACAAATATTTTTTTTTTTTTTGGGGGGGGGGGGGTTTGAATATGGTCTATAGCAAACTTTAATCGATAATGAGAAAATTGAAAAATAATTGCATAAATAAAGAATGCTATACAATTATATAAAAATAATTACAATTGTATAAATATAAATTGCAAAGATAAGGGATGTAGAAATCAAACACAATGATTTTAAAGTGGTTCGGACTTTGCCTACATCCACGCCTCAAGCACCGAGCTTAAGGATTCCCTAATCCACTATGGATCACTCATTCAAGGTGGAGAAACCTTTACACTAACCTTCTTCCAGGTTAAGATAGAAAAACAAGATAGAAAAACCCAATATTCTTTCTGGGATGAAAATCAAAACCCAATCTCCTTCAAGGTGAAGATCAAACCTTTCCCAAAGGAGCAAACCTACTCCTTCTCTAACAAGGGTATAGCCCAACCCTTTCAAAACAAGATGAAAATATAGATAATGAGTACAAATAAACTCCTCAATGAGTATATTTAACAAACCAAAGCACACTCTATAATCTCTTAAAGATTTAACTAAGTTGGCTCAAGAAAGAATATGATTCTAGGGCTTGAATCACACAAG
Organism: Hamamelis virginiana; assembly: GCA_017140935.1. Lineage (NCBI taxonomy): Eukaryota > Viridiplantae > Streptophyta > Magnoliopsida > Saxifragales > Hamamelidaceae > Hamamelis > Hamamelis virginiana. The sequence continues at coordinate 17,435 of JAESVK010000734.1, read as the reverse complement.
AATGATTAATACTATGTTTGCTTGTGTTTGTGTATGATCATTAGCCCAAATAAGACCCAAAGAATGAGTATTTATAAGCTTAGGGGTTAATATGGCCGTTGGGGGTCAAAATAGAGATGTTAGAGGCTTTTTCAAAACTAGTCGTTATGTAGTTCCCAAGCAAACTAGTCGACTGGATCAAGAAACTAGTCAACTAGTTTTGTCCTAACGAAGATTTGCAGCTTGTGTCAAAACTATCGACTAGATCACCCCTACTAGTCAACTAGTTTTGTCAAAATTCCAAAACTCAATTTCTTGACAAAACTAAGTCACTTCTACGACGTAAGGCCATTCTACTCCATTTTAGGCACCTTTAACAAATATAAACAATTAAGTTCAAAGGTCATAAAGTCCTTCTAGATTAAAGTCATGAGCCAAGAGAGTCCAATCCATATAGAGAGATTTTACAAATGATTCCTAACACTCTCCCATAAGAATAAATACAATTTTTTCCCAATTGAATCTTCATTCCTTGTGCTTGGCTTCATCCTTGAACTTCAATGCCATAGCTCTTTTGCTCCACTTGAGCTTAGCTTTAACGATCTTCCAATTTGTGCTTTGAACTTGGCTTTCGTTGACTTGCCTAATTGATGACTTAGTTCCTATGTCACAAATTTTCACTCAAATGCAAATCATTAGAAACACAAGATAATGTTTGTTATCATCAAAACCATACAACAAGTTGGATTGAAGCCATAAGGCTAACGTGATGCATTTTATGGGCAACCAAGCAGCGCATCTGGGCCTTCAAATAGTCCTCAAATGAGGCTTGTTAGGGCCCGAAAGAGGCCAAACAGCCCTCACATAGGCCCTAGTCACTGAGCACTGCCATGATTAATTGAGGGAGTCAACTGGACTTTATCGTTCTAGTGCATAGGTTTTTCCCTCCAGTACAAGGTGAGGCATAATTCAGCCCACTGCTGGAGTGCTTGAAGGAGAGTAGACAGGGAAACATGTTGGTCCCATGTGACCTAAATTTGCTTTATAGTTGTGGGCAGTCCGAAGCCACATAATAGGCCGTATATGCCATGTCACATGTAGAGATAGGATGCGCAACTTGAGCGTTATCTCTATCCTATTTTCACTTGGACTGAGATAAGTCATAATCCTCACCAGTGGGCATGTGTTGGCTTGAATTGTTATATGAATCAGGATGGCAGGAGATAAACTTAAAAGAGTGGTTAAAACTTACAATGATTCTAAACAAGAAGATGGTCTCCTCATTTGAAACAAATCATTAGTAGTGATTCTCTTACGAGCAACACACCAAGCAGAAACTTGGACTTTAAGAGGCATCTTAGCTTTCCAAATCATCAATGGAGTAATGTAGGGAGAAAAATAGGAGTAGAAGTATCACCAATAAAAGAAATGAAGAAAAAATTATAGTAAAAATAATAATCAGTATAAACTTCCTAATTCAAAGCACTAATTAAATTTCCCAAGTGTACCAGCCAATGGATAGCAATCACTTTGATACAAAGAATATCCCAAATAAATCAAGTTCATCTATTTCTTGGTAGCACACTTTGCATTAGTTTCACTAATACATTTGCATTTTCAAGAAAAAAAAAAAAATCTTTTCACATATAATGAAGGTGAACAGTAACAAAAATTCCCTTTAGTTGTGTAGAATGATGGTGGGTCTGACATTCATGGCTTTTACATTCTGGAATGTCTTACATGTAATAGGATTATAGACGTTCTTTTTCTTCTTAGGTTATAAAATTTTGCAATAGTTTTGTTCTTTAGATAAGGTAACATGTATATTATGCCGTCTACTAAACACAAATACTCAAATAGCTTCAAGGCTTGTGCAACAAGTGCCATTCTTTGTAGATCTGTATGCAAACTTTTTATCAACCTTTTTCTTTTAACCTCGGGCTTACAACACATTGTATGTAAATCGGGATGGCGATAGAGTGACCCCATCCTGTCTCGACCCTAATCTCCATCGAAAGAACCCTGACCTGTTTCTGTCACAAACCTGTCTTGGGTTTGGCCTCTAAATCCTACCCTCACTGTGCCTCAGCCCAATTCTACTTGGTGGGGCAGGGGTGGGGTAGGTGTGAGCTCGCATACATATGCCAATGACAAGGGGAATGGACTTTAGCAATTTGAAAAGTGGTATGGATTTTTTGTTGTTGTTGTTGTTTATCAGGTAAAATATGTATTTCATTAATAGTATAAAAAAAGGTCTATGTCAACCTCTGTACATGTGAGGTATACAAAAACGGCCATAATCACAACAACATACTAAAAAAAGGATGGAAAGACTTGTGGGAATAAAAAATAATCAATTCTTTCCACTCAAAAAGTTCTCTAGATACATTAGATTTCAAAAGTAGAATGGAATCTTCCTTTCCTTGATAAATTCTTCTATTCCTTCCCTTCCATAGAGTCCAAAAAATAGCGTGTGGAACCATCCTCCAAGTTTTAGACACGACTTCCAGCTCCTCTTACATCGTGATCCCTCTAATAACTGTTTTGCAGAAAGAGGCATCACCAATTGTATCCCAAAGAAGTTTAGACAATGACTCCATAATTACTGTGCCATTAAACAATGTAGAAAAAGATTATCCACTATCTCTGTCTCAATCTTACACATTTCGCAGCTGTTTGGCATAGCAAACTTCCTCTTTATTGAATTATCTAACATTAAGCACTTATTATGAGTTGTTGTCCAAACTAAAAAGGCCACCCTTAGGGGAACCATAGGCACCCGTACCCTATTAACTGGAAAACTCCAGTCCATTCCTGAATATGGAGCTTCAAAAAAGGATTTGAGTGAGAACAAGCCATTGGCTTTTCGTCTCCAACAATCTCGTGTTCTGCATCTTTATTATTCTTCATTGCATAAAGCATCTCAAAGAACTCAACAACTCTATCAATCTCCCAATCATGAAGGTTTATTCCAATAGAGATGTTCCAACTCAAAACCTCTCTTGTCCATTCATTGCTATATTCTACCATTATATTATTAGAAGCCGCTATCTCATATAAACTTGGAAAAAGCAAGTTAAAGTTGGTGTAAATTTCAAAGTTTTCAAAGTTATTGTAGAGAAAAGTAAATAGTACTCTTAATGTGTAGGCCTTATTACAATTAACATATAATTAGCTTTATTCTCTTGTATCTCCATGAGAAGCACCGACAAAACAAATATGTTTTTATCAGTCGACTGGTGGCGATGGATGGTGGGCTGAAACCCCTATGGTTTTGATGGTTAGTACTTTCATAGTCCCTCTCTTTCTTTCAATCATGCGAAGGGAAATGAGGTTTTTGTAACACCTTAACCTGACGGATATACCGACCCTCCTGGGTAGGTTGACACGTGTCAAGGTGGAGATACAACCTGTCTTGCTCATGCGTATTTCCATACTCAGGAGAAAAATAATAAATATAACAACATGACATGAAATAAAGTATGCATACCATATGTCCCAATTCGAGTAATACATGCAGTAAATATCAAGTAAGTTTCATAAATGTTAACACCCCTGGCATATAAGTTATAATCTCTATTACATAATAGTCTAAGAGTCCAAAGCTTCAACAACTACATGCTACGATACAGGGCCATGCAGAACACTGCTAAGCCCAACACCACCTGAGGAGAGTTCTCTACTGACAAACCACACCCACAAACCTGTGAATTTGCTGTATGAAAGACGGCGTGAGCTTGGAATGCCCAGTAAGAATACAACCTCAACCAACAGTAATAATATAGATGCAAGGAACATTCATTAAATGAGGTTTATAGCAAATATGAATCAATCAGTCACATATAAGGTGTGGGTTTGAAACAAGTTAGAAATACAGTTCGTAAATCATACATACAGAAATCCTTATCCAACTATAACCATCTTTCCCCTTCTGATTCCATAACCAGGCTCGCGGATGTATTATAGGTTGATAGCTCCAGTCTAACAAGTCTTTAGTACAGCGAAACCGAAAACCGACCACTACGGGGTCCTTCCTCCTGAGGGTACTAGCTAGTTACCTAACGCAGTCAATTGCCAAGCCAACAGGCTGTATACTTTGGGTTCGCCAAAGGCTCCACCCAGGACTCCAACATACTTATATATCGTCCATACAAACATAAATCATACCATTGCCAAATGGGCATTTAAAATAATCATGTGAAGCATAAACCTTCCGAATCATCATTTAGTAAATGCATTCATAATTCAAAACATAAGTAAAACAGTTATTTCATATATTATCATTGTTCCCCATAAACAAACTACACTGAAGTTCAAAACAGGTTATGTTCCATGCATCATCATCATTTCATAAACTGTCGATATAGTTGAAATCACTTTAAGTAAAGTAGTCATTAGTGTTAGAGAGGTTTGTGTATCCTACCTTACTCAATGCAATAGTCCTTTAGCAGTGTCCTCGAGTAATGCAAGTGCTAACTAGTGTAAGGATAGTCCTCGGGACTATCTTGATCTGAAAAAAAAGATAAAGAATGCATGTCAAGCCTTCATCCAAGGCAACCCACACTATACCCACCAACCAACCCTTTAAGGCCTTCATATGGTCACCACTAAACCTTCTTTAGGCCTTTAAACCCTTAAGGCACAACAAAGAAACAAAATAAAACAAAAAATTAAAGAAGGAAGCAGAAGCCCCCCTCTATCGATAGAAATGAGCTCTATCAATAGAGAAATGATTCTAACAAAAAATAATACACATCCCCAACTCCCTTTATCGATAGAAGCAATACTTCTATCGATAGAGAAGTCGGGAATCGTGAGGATCCAAGCTTCGACACCTCCCAAACCTATGCCAAATGCTCAAAACACCATTCCAACCCTCAAATCTCACCATGCAACTTCAAATCCACACCCATGGGACTTTAAAAAACACCAAAACAAGTTAAATAACAAAGATCTAACAGTTCGATCTTAAGATCCATAGAGTTTTGGGCATAAAACCCACATAAACCCATAAACAACTCAAAATACACCCAACCTTCCCAAATCCCACAACAAAGTCATGAATCTAAACCCAAATGTCACCAAACAACTCCCAAAATCAACCACATTCATCAACATCAACCCACACAGACCCATGACCACTGTAAACCCATAGAATGGGTGTGAACAAGATGGGGAAAATGATGAAAAAGAAGAATAAGAAGATGAGGAAGGATGGGGAAGGGTTTTGGGCCCTTACCTTCACCAGCGACGATGCAAATCCGGTGAGCTCTGGTAACTCAAACGCCGGCGCCCCCTCTATTCTCTCCTCCTCTCGACTCCCTCTCCCTCTCTCCTTTTCGGCTGTGTGAAATGTGGGGTGGGGGGTTGGGTTTTGATTTAAAACAAGTGGACATGGTTGGAATTTTTGAAAATATTTTTTTTTTTTTGAAAATAAGAAATAGTAAAAATAACACAAATCACCCATCATAAATGCATAAAATAATAAAATAAAAACTTGGGTTTTCACAGGTTTTATATTGGTTAATGGAATAATTGATATTATTTTAGATACTGAAGGCTGTTAAGGGTAATACACACTCATGCACACACACACACACACATAAAGGGGGGGGGGGTATAATTGGGTATATACACACACATATATACATTGTATTTCTCCCATCATTGTTGATTTGGAAAGCTAAAGTGCTACTAAAGTTCAAATTTTTGCTTGGTGTATTGCTCTTAAGAGAATCAATACTGATTGCATTCCAAAGGAGGAGACCCTCGTCTTGCCTCTCCCTTCAATGGTGTGTTATGTGCAAGAGAGCAAAGGAAAATGGGATCATCTTTTATTACATTGTCCAATCGTAGCTTGGATTTGGTGGAAGCTTTTCTAAATTGTAGGATTGGATTGCGTTTCTCCCGCTTCTTGCTCTCATATGTTTGAAATTGATTTTGGGGTTTTGGAAAGATCAAGAAAGTAATTGTTCTTTGGAGATGTGCCTTTCTTGTTGATATAGGTCATTTGATTGGAGAGAAAAACAGGGATTTTTTAGGACAGATTTGGAATGTTAGCTTATTTATGGGATAGAGTATGTTTTTTCTTCTTTTTGGGTGGCTGTTTCAAAAGACTTTGTTGGGATTCCGTTATTTATTATACAGGGTAATTGGATTTTAGTATGTCAGGATTAGTTAAAGTTAGGTGTTGATAATATTTTTGCTTTGGTTCTATTTGTCGGGAGGACAACTTGTCCTCCTTTGTACTCTTTTGTACTCTATTTCTTTTTAATTACTTAAATATTACTTGTTGCTGATCAAAATAAATAAATTAGGTTAGGTTTGGAGAGTTCCTTTTATTATTATTATTTTTATATTTAAAAAATAAAAAATCCCAAACCCACCCCTAACACATTTAATATCACCCTGAATCGGATTTGATAGAGGCGAGTTGGGGTGGGGTAACTTGTTAATCCAACTATCCAAGTAATTGACTTTCCTCTATGTAAGAGCTATAATATTTTCAAATTCTATGGTGTAGGGCTGTTCGCATCGCTCCTTTCTCCAACAGATTGGCCCATGCAGTTCCTTCAAATATCCAAGGGCTTAGATGCTTGGCCAATTTTGAAGCATTAAGGTTTTCACAACCTATACGAATGCTTGCAGAGAACATGGTTGATAGGATGGTTAAGAATAGCTCCCAAAGTGGGGGAAAATATGTATCAGTTCATCTCCGGTTTGAAGAGGTGCTATTCTTGTTTCATTACATCTTTAGGGATGCATAATTTTTGAATCCTCCCTCTCCCTCTCTCTCTAGCCATGTTTTATATTATCTCTAAGTGTTGATCTTTTCTTTTTAAAAGGATATGGTTGCATTTTCATGTTGTATATATGATGGCGGGGAGGAAGAGAAGCATGAAATGGATATTGCTCGAGAAAGAAGCTGGAGAGGAAAGTTCAATAAAAGAGGTAGAATTATAAGGCCTGGTGCAATTCGGATGGATGGAAAGTGCCCATTAACTCCATTAGAGGTAATATAACTTTATTTTTATTTATTTATTGGTTCGTCATGCTATCTCATTTAAAGTTTTCATTATTTGCCTTGGTTTAAGAAAATTTGTAGGGCAAACCATACAGCACTTTTTAGTAAAGTTCTATTTTGATCTACGTTTTTATTTTTGTTTTTGTTTAGTTTTGTTTTTAAGGAAATCTATGTAATTGAACTTGTGAAGGTATCGGCTGTTGGGCCGCTTTAGGGAATATGTCGTTTCAATTTCATAATATTCTAGAAATCAATTTCTTTAGACAAAGTCCATCTCAGCAACTTGAAAAGAATGAATGAAATCTCACACCAATTTAGATACGCCATTGAAAATATTAAAAGTGACAATACCTTAATAATGAAAAAGTTGGCGTGAAAACATGAATGTGTACATACACATGGCAGCCATTTGACATAGGTTGCACACAACATCTGTGAGCCCTACAGGTTAAACATACAACACTTGCTTATGAAAAGTCTACTTGTAAATCATTTTTCATTTCCCTATTTAATGATTCCTAAGATCACATTGCCACTAATTCGCCTGTTTGTGTAAAACTTTGTATCCATTATTGATCACGTGAAGTTGACAACCATCGATATGTGCACTATTGGTAGCTAATCCCTGTGATTCAGAACTGGAATAAGACCCAATATATATGTATTTATTGATGTAGTTCTCTGATTGCACTGCTCCTGTCTATTGTTTAGCACTTTAGCTACTGCTCATTTTCGTTAGTATCCTACTTTTGCTGCTTATTTTTGTTTTGGCTGTCTCTAATTGTTTGAAACAGCTTGTCATGTTCGCATTGCTCTAAGAGTTGGTTAGAGTTGTTAGAATATTATAAATAGTTGTTAGATGGTAATTGATAATTTCTATTTGAAACAGAGTAATATATCTGTTCTACGAACTATGTAAAACTAACTTTGTTTCCTCAATTTCTAGTATAATTTCTTCAATTTGCCATTGAATTTGATGTGTGATTCTCATTGGCCATTATTTTGTGTTAGGCTTTCAGCTATTTTCAATATTAGTACAATCAGTATCGAGAGATATATGGATGGCCCCAAAACACTGGTATATCGACAGATATATCAATTGTATCGAAAATATCAATATCGATTTAAAGTTATGATGAATATTATTAATTAAATACAAAAATTTTCAACGTAACTCTGCAAAATAATGAAGTAAACTATAACACACAATTTAGAGTCAAAATATTGCAAATTAAATAAATATAAGACGAGTTTATGTTGTATTTGGTATAATAAAGTGTGCTGCGATGGGCAAAATAAATCATAAATTTCTACAAATTTTACACTAAAATGTTACATAACATTAAAAATTTAAAATAAATATCATTTACAAAATAACAAATAAATAAATCAATAATCTTGTATACAAAAGAATCTCCACCTTAGACCGATACTTACTGAAATATTGGTAAATATCGGTAAAGATATGCGAGTCTAATATCGTTTCGAAACCCACAGATATACGGATATATCGGAGATATTTTATTCCATGACTCCACACAATACCATCTTCCAACACCCCATCCACCATGGGTAATGGGAAGTTCTCGATGAAATCTTACTCTAAGTTTTTGTATATATATAAATGATCTTAGCAGCGTATAGTTACTTTAGTTAAAGTAAGCATGAGGCTGATAGGTGATTGTGAGATACATATTTTGAAAAACTGTCCGTTGGATTAAATACTATTCTTATGTATGCCATGCATGCCAAAAATAACAGTGATCCGATGGTTGGTTTCTCAGAAACGTCATTGTAACTGTGACAGTTTTTAACGATCATAATTTTACATAGCATGTATTTTGAGATGTTGTTGGATCACTTTCTCTGAAACGTCATTGTAAGAAATTGTCATAGTTTTTAACGGTCATAATTTTACACAATATGTATTTTGAGATGCTAATAACGGATTACTGTGATTTTTGGCATACTTGACATCCATAAGAAGAGTATGTAATCCAACGGTCAATTTTTCAAAATATGTATCCCATAATTAGTTAAAGGCATCATGCCGATTTTAACAAAAGTCAACATATGTGTACAAGCATATATGATCCTGTGCTTTGCGAAAGTCAGCATGAAGCTCATAGGTTATTATGGGATGCATATTTTGAAAAACTGACCGTTGGATTAGATACTGTGCATATGTATGTCACGCATGCCAAAAATCATAGTGATCCAACGGTCGATTTCTCAGATATGTCACTGAGAAAAACTGTGACAGTTTTCAGCGATAAGAAATTTTTACGGTCTGTATTTTGAGATGCCTACATCGGATCACTGTGATTTTTTGGAGATGTGACATCCATAACAAAGGTATCTAATCCAACGGTCCGTTTTTCAAAATATGCATCCCACAATTCCCTATATGCTTCATGCTAACTTTCAAAGTTAGCATATGCTTACTAGATCGGGACTCTGTGTACAAGATTGAGACCGATATATATATATATATATATATATATAGAGAGAGAGAGAGAGAGAGAGAGAGAGAACTTCCTTGTTTCTAAGGTTTGGAGACCTTTGGTCTCATCTAAGGTGTATTTTTTCCCTTAGACAATGACTTGAAATAAGTTCTTGACAATTGATAATTTAATTCAAAGGAATCATATTATATCAAATTGGTATGTTATGTGCAAAGGAGACCACCTTCTACATTGTAAAGAGACGAGAGATTTATGGGTTATTGTTTTGGAATTTTTGGTGTGTCTTGTGTCTTATCTTAAACAATTCACTTATTGGATAGAGGGGTGGTGACACAAAAGTAGCAATAGCATGGCTCTCTGAGTGTGGGATTTGGTGCTCCTCTCCATTTTTTGGACCTTTCAAAAGGGGAAAAAAATAGAATTAGTATAAATTTTGGTAGGGTTGAGCTTCCAATTGGGCAATTGAGGAATAGGGTAGCTAGATCTCTTTCGTGCAAAAAGGAACATATTTTGTTTAGAATTGGTTGTCTTCCATAATTTTATAAATTCTTTACACCTATTGTATTTTACTTTCTTTTGTATTGCTGTCTTTTCTTGTATACTTCACGTGTACAAGGGTTTTTGTACCCTTTTGTTCTTGGTCATTTGTACCCTTTTGTTCTTGGTCATTTATATATTTTAATTTTAGTTGATAAAAACAATAATGGTGAAAGATTGAGGCTAAAGCCTTCTTATTAGTTCTAGGAATTTTGAAATGTTATTTTTAGTAAATATTGCATTACTAATTTTCTATAGGGCATAAAAATATAAATTTATTATATCATTAAGAGGTTAGTGATACGCATGCACATGAAACTTCCTAATTTATTTTCCCAATAGTATGTTGTAATTTGATAAAGTAACGAAATCACCCTATTATTCAGGTACTTCATATTTTATATTTAATTGGAACAAAGTCTCCCTACCTTAGTTTGAATTTTCAAAATTTCAAATTGTAGAAATATTTTAGTTAGAATAGTTTTTTCTTGGAAAGTCTCTTATATTTTTTGAGATAGAATTTGTTTTCCTAATTTTATGAGCTTGCTTCTTTATAATTGTTGTTTTTGGCCCTTTTTTATACCTTCTGTATATAGTGGCTTTTGCCTTTTTCATGAATACCTTAGATATGTTGAGTTACGATGAGTATCATTGAAATATGATAGACTGTTGGGTATCATTCAAACCATTTTCTGTATATATATATATCAGAAGTGAACCAGTAAAGGATACCTTACTTTAATAAAGTAAGGAAACACTCTATGGCCTTTAGATCTCACTCTGTGGTCGTGATCTAAAGGCCATAAAGTGTTTCCTCACATTAATAAAGTAAAGTATCCCTTACTGGATCATTTCTGTATAGATAGGGTTGGGCTTAGATGAAACATACATCTTACCCATATGTTTACATATCTTGTGGACCATTAGATTTAAAGTGATCAAAGAGCTAAAACACATGCTAACATGGAAGCTAACACAAACAAATCTGCTCCTTTTCTGACAAATAGCAGAGTTCTCTTCTTTCATGTCAAACCCATCACCCTCACCCTCCTCATGAAACCCACACTGTCTATGGCAGCAATCATCACTGTCACCGGCCACAACGCCAGTGAACCTAACCCCTATTCTCACTCTCTCCCTTTTTCAAGTCCACGCGCTAATGGGTCTTCTAAGTGAGCAAACAGAACTCAAAAACCCATCTTGACATAAGAAAATGTGTACCACTACTTGGAGCACCTAACCCACCATAACCTGCAAAGAACGTCTTTTGGAGAACTCTGAAGATTTGAAGAATCCAGAAAAACCCATCATATACAAAGCAAGGTTCAAGTGTTGGGACCAAACAAAATAAAAGAACCCAAAACACTCCTTAACTTGAAAAGGACAGAAAGTTCTCGAGGAACACAAGCAATTTAAATGACATAATTGGTTTCAGAATAATTCCAACAATGAGTGCCTACAAGTACAAATTCAACACATAAACTTAGCAAGCTCTACATATCCAACAACTCATTGGTTCAAACTTTAGAAATTCAAAAGTTGAGGACTATGAGAGGCAGGAGAGAAGAAGCTTCGTTCGCTGGCGAGGTTGACCTACATTGTGACTGGCGACGGTGAGAAGCAGGAGATAGAAGAGATGGTTTGATCTCATAGGAGAAGTGTCTGCGTTTGCCGGAGACGGCGACTGTGGCTTTTGTTGCCGGTGAGGACGTGGGTTTCGTGAGACTGAGAAGGGTGTGGGCTCTGTTTGACATCAGGAGAGGTCTACTGTTTGTCTGAAAAAAGGGGTAGAGTTGTTTCTTTACCTTCCACGTCAGCATGCCTTTTAGCCCTTGATCAATTTACATCCAATGGTCCATTAGATATGCAAACATATGGGTAAGATTTATGTGTCAGCCAAACCCAACCCATATATATATATATATTATAAGCAAATTATTTTCTATGATAACAACGATTCTTAGTGGATAATTCTATCTCATTGTTGCAGGCCACTAGTCCAGTTGATGGTTAGTTTAGAACTTTCTGGAACTCAATTATGCTTAGTTATTTGATATCATTAATGAAAATGATTGAGATCATTATGACATGTTAAATTACTGATGATATAGAGAAGTTGGTCTGTTGTGGATGTGATATGCATTTCTTCATCACATACCAATCTTTACATATCTTTTTCTTTTACATATTATTTATTTATTTTCCTTTATTTATTATTTTAAAAGTTTATGCATGAAGTATGGCAAGCATCCAAGGTGTCTCTGAAGTTGGTGGCTTGATTCAGTACCAGAACTAAAGCCATCATGTATGAAACTAAGACTTAAAAAAATTTATTGGATTCCATTCTTTATATTTGATGGTTTATAATGTTATTCGATTCTGCAGGTAGGAATGATGCTTAGGGGAATGGGTTTCGATAACACCACCTCAGTTTATGTTGCAGCAGGAAAAATTTACAGAGCTGAAAAGTATATGGCCCCACTTAGACTGCTGTTTCCACTTTTAGAAACAAAGGACACGCTAGCTACTCTAGAAGAACTAGCTCCATTTAAGGTATCATGCCAGTCCTAGTATAGGCTTCGTAAAATTACTTTAAAAATGATGACTAGGATCAAGTCAATCTTTGTAATACCTGAGTTTCTGATGTAGGGCCACTCGTCTAGGTTGGCAGCTCTTGATTATACAGTTTGCCTTCACAGTGAAGTATTTGTCACAACTCAAGGTGGAAATTTTCCCCACTTCTTGATGGGTCACAGGCGCTACATTTATGGAGGACATGCAAGGACAATCAAACCTGATAAGAGGAAACTAGCACTATTATTTGATAGCCCTGATATCAGGTAACATTCATTGTATCTCTCTTTCATTCTTTATGATTTCATATTTGAATTTAAGTGGCACCTTCAACAAACTCCTTGGACTGCAGAAATAGAATTTTCTATTTAATTTGCCCATCATCTCAGTGTTTTCTCTCATTCTAATGTTTCAGATGATGTACTCTCAAACTTATCAAATATGCATTTGAAATTTCTTGGAATATCATCTCATTATTCAAAATTGAGTTACCATTCTCTTCTTACTTTTAATCAAATTCTATTAGTCTATTTATCTTACACAAATTTCCCAATAAAGAACATGTATCCATAGAAGTTGGTCAGTTACGTAGCAAGAGTAACGAATGGTAGAGACAAAATGCCAAGTTGATAAGGATGATGCACAAAATGACAATCTATCTCAATATGCTTAATTCACTCATGTAGAACTGAGTTACGTGCAATTTGGAACTAAGAGAATCACCAAGAAAACTAAAATAACTAGTAGTGGACCAACGACCGGTAGCATCACCAACACAGTCAGCATCAGTGAAATGAAGAAGCTCTACAGAAGATGTAGATGAAAATAATAAAGCTTGATGCAAAGAATTCAAGAGATAGCAAAGTATATGAAGAAGAGCTCTCCATTGAACAGTGGTCAGAGCAGACATAAACTAGTTAGCAATATGCACAGTGAGTGCCCGGTGTCTTCTAGAGCTACATTGTCAGAGATCAAATGTTGATTGAGTTTGTGGTTCAAGATTGTGAACTTTGGAAATTTTAGGTCTATGGTTACCAAAGTTGCGGTTGCAGAGATCAAACGAAATATCGTAGTTGTTTAAAGGTAAAATTAGGAGATGCAGATTTGTTGGATTCATAAGTCAATGAGATTTTGTACTTGGTAACATTTTCATTCTCATAATGGATCAATTTGCAGACAAAGTCCCGTGGTTTTCCCAGTTTGGTTTTACGCATAAGATCGATTCTATATACGCCACAAAAGAGTGTTTCTACACTCACCAATTAATAAAAAAAATTTATTCTAATGTATATGAAATAGATAAATAAAAAGAATTCTTTTTTATACCCACCAACACCTTTCCGACCACAACCATTCTCACGATCGAGTCGGTGCCTTTCCTTCACTGACACAGATTCTTCCTCCTGCACTTCTCATAATCTGTCATGAAAGAGGGCCCCAAACCTACCTGGAGAAGAAAGGAATGGGTTTGGGGGACCACTCATGTCTGGCAGCAACAACCACCATATAGGGTATCACCTTTTAATTTAATTGGTAAAGTAGGTCTCATAAACACAACAAACACATATGAGAAGAACTTTGATCAACACTAGTATGGTAAGTGTGGGCTCACTTATGTGTACCAGAAGGATGGTGATGACTGACCCATGAGTGGGTTGATGTCATATCGTTGCTATGTTGAGATGTTTCGTCTTGTTTCAATTGTTTATATGGCTTATTTGAAATGGGTGTGATTGAATAATGACATTTATAGTGTAGTTTAATGTTTTCTTATTATGGATTATGATATTTCGGATTGCAGTTTTGGAGTTTAATAGTTATTTTAGTTGTTTGAAGTGGTTCGGAAAGAAGGTTTGAGGTCCTTCAATAGAGGTGGGGTGTGGAGAGAAATAATGATTAGGCTTGGTTGAGGTTGGGGTTATTTCTGTATCCCAGAGAGTGTAGAGAAAATTAGATTTTAAAATTTCAGTGGTAGGTATAGAGAGAGAGTGGGTGTAGAAAGAAAAATTTGTGGTGTGTATAGAATCACCCTTTGTATAAATCTCTAAAATATTATAGACCCATTCACCCCTCTAGCACCCACTCCTCTAGGTCTTTGTAATGGAAATTTCATCCTTTTACATTGTAAATTGGCTCATGAGTTTTGGGCTTTTTGTTTTGGTATGTTCGGGTTTATCTTGGGTCTTGATTCGAATGGTTCTCCCTTTGGTTGAAGGTGGTAGTGTAGGTGTGGCAATGCTTCCCCTTATCAATTTGAAAGTTGGTGCCACATACAATTTTTTGGACTCTAGAAGGAAAGGAATAGAAGAATTTGTGAAGGGATTATAGTTTCTATTTTGAATTTAAAAATTAGGGCCCATTTGCGTTAGCTTTTGGAGCTCAATTTCACTTGATCTAAAGAGATGGAGTGATGATTATTTCTAGACAATTTGAAGGGCGATAGGATTGTTGGCAAATTTTTCATATTAGAAGTGATTGTAGCAAAAGCTGGGGGCGCCCAACTTTTACCACAATCACTTCTAGTATGGAAAATTTTGATATGCGAAGACATGTTTTGAACATAATTCTAAAGAGATATGTGAAGAGATAGTTCTCCAAAAGTAATTTTCGGAAAAGCTAAAACAAACGGGCCCCTAGTATGGCCCCTAGTATGGCTAGCAATCTTTTTGCTTGGGAAGGTCTAGTTAGGTCCTTAACAACCATTTTTGTATCCTCATTGTTGTGTTTGTTGTTTTTGCTTTCATCAAATATCTCGCCTTTACACAGTTACTTTTTCACCCTTTATAAGGCAATACATTTACTTGATATAATAAACCAAAAAAAAAAAAAAAAAAAAAAAAAAAAAAGGTAAAAACGAATAACTTCGAACACGTGATATTTTCCTAATCATTTGAACTAGGATTAGATTTGCTTTAAAAAAGTTTAGGGATGAACCGGACTTGATAAAGGAGGGCCTTGGGAATTGAGAGGGGTTTTGAGGATGCTTTTGATGAGTTGAGTTTTGGCTTTTGTTGAAACAGCAAGAAAAAGAAGAAAAGTAGAGGAAAGAAGACAACAAAAGAAGAAAGAGAAATCCTAACAGTCTCAGCTTTGAAATAAAGTTCAAAACTAGTGTACACTATAATTTTTCTGTGTTGGCTAAATTGTTTTGGTTGCATATCACATGAAGTATGGATCCTATAGTTGGCATAAACAAATTGACTTTAGTAGGCTCTGGCTGTCAATCTTATCTCTAATATGACTATTGGATTTTGCATTTAATTAGTGGCATCTATTATCAATTATTAGCCCCTTATGCACAGAACTTCAAGCCCTATTTTGTTTACTTGTATGTTTTTCAGGTGGGAAAGCTTTAAGCAACAGATGCAAGATATGCTTCATCACAGTGACGTAAAGGGTACTGAATTGAGAAAGCCCAGCAGCTCACTGTATACGTTCCCTATGCCAGATTGCATGTGTAAACAAGCAGAAGCAAAGAAATGAAAACAACAAAGTAACAAAATTCTCTTGGAAGTTGTCTGTCGGGACAAATTTACTTATACATGTAATTTATAATGTATCGATTAGTTGAGTTCTAGAAAGTTGAAATTGATTCTTTCCTTTAGAGCTGAGGGAAGGATTTTTTAAGTTTTGATTCTTTGAGGTTCATTGACTTGTCTCTGATTGGTAGTAGTTTGATACTCAAAATTTATTGTATATGAGAGCAAAAATTCTTTGTAGTAAGTTTATATTCTTTGAATTGTCGGCTAGGCTGAATGATATGTGGCAAATACTATGGAAGGTTCAATAAGTATTCGGTTCCATTTGGTATCCATATCTTCTTCACCCCTTGATACTCAATTGGCAATTGACAGTTGATCTTTCTCAAATGTAAATGCTTGCTTCTTTCAAGTTCAGAAAGTACCTCTTTACTTAATTTGCATTCTGATGGTTGATCCTTCTCCAATGCTAGCTCCTGTAAAGCTTGGAGAGCACCTCTTGGCATTCCTACCAATGAAGCTTCATAGTTTCCAATAAGCTTTAGAAATAGAAATATATGCAACATCACTCCTTGTCGAGGGATTGTATTCCAACTTGTATCAACAGACCAATAATACATAAATTTAGAGCAATAATGCATGAATATATATTCGAATAGGTTAGTTTTTGGATGTCTCATCTGGCAATATAATTCTGTCATGTAAGAGTGACGCTGTATGATTAACTTTTATTTATTTCTTTCTCAATTTGTTCACATGAGATGGGATTCACAATAAAGCAACTAAATGTGGATTCTACAAAGAGTGAGTTGGGATACTTCCGATACAAAGGAGTTTGTAAAAAGTAGCATTGTCTATCATGGAATTGTGTGAGAGAGAGAGAGAGGATTTCAATGGGGAAGTCACATGGCAATAGTGTCCAAGGACGACGTATATAGCTACTGAGCTGTAAACAAATGACAGTCCACCACCATGCTCTAACAGTTGTAAAAGGGTTCAAAAATTATAAAAGTGTTGTGGACGTATGCATCCTTTGTAAATATATGCATTAGTGGATGTCATGAAACCCTAACTCTAATGTTTTCCTCTTAAAAGTTATTAGCTGACATTCCATAACAGCTAGTTCTCAGCATTAGGAAAGTTTAAGATGATACACAAAACTCATGGACCTGTAAGTCCACTGGCCAGGCCTGTTATAAGGCTCAATAAAAGCCCACACTCCCAACTAATTCGGCCCGATTGAGATCCAGATTCAATAGCATGTGATTGGTACATGCTTTAAGTGGATTAGTATATGAATATATAGGGAGGGGATGTTGACACACCCTTGAATTATAAGCCCACCCCCTCCAATTTTGATTTTTTACCGTTTTATGA
>JAESVK010000732.1:11729-22128 GCA_017140935.1 Hamamelis virginiana | reverse complement strand
CAAGAAAGATAAGAAAAACGGAGGCACCTAGTTATTATGTATAAAGTATAAACTATTTAATGAGTCCAACTAAGGACAATTGTGCATCAGAAATTTTCCTGATTTGACTGTATCTACCCTACAGCATTAAAAGTCAAAAAGTATATGTAAAAAAGACGGACATAATCATTTGACCAGGTTGACTTGTAGCACAAGACCATTTCCTGAGTGGACTCATTAATTGGAGGCTCATAAGTGGACTCATCAAAACCGTGTGCAGCATTTGTATCATTTGAACAGTGTACATCCATATGCATCCAAATCAAAAAAAGAAAAGAAAAGAAAAGAAAAGAGAAGAAAAAGACTTAACGTGAAGTATATCTTAGCACAGTAACCGATCACAGTGGAAAGGATGGCAAAAATGACCCAAAGATCAGCTTTAGGCATGTCAAGTGAGCCAACTACAGCAACCTGAAAAGAAAGATATAGTAGGTGAATCTTAACAAGGACGAAAGGCAAGAACAGTCAACTTATCAAACTTTATAAATATCAAATAACTGACCAACCCAACTACAGCAGAACCAATGAAGGAGACCCAATCCATCGGAGTTAAACTTGGATTTTTCTTTTCTGGCTGTTAAAAAGGGAAAAAGTTCCTACACCAGGTCATGAGTTGTATACAAACTTTGATAAGAAAGAAGCTATAAAATGTTGAAATATGAGAGAGAGAGAGAGAGAGAGAGAGAGAGAGAGCAACCAATAAAAACTCACAAGAACTATCTCCATATCAGCCATTGGAATGTTCTTGAAATGCTTCACATATATTCCTCGTTCCTCTTTCGTATTGGTAGCTGCTCGCCTGCAGAGTCATATTGATGAGACTTGACCACCAAGAAAAGAAAAAGAGAAAGAGAAAGAGAAAGAAAAAGAAATTAGAGAGAAATCAGAAATTAGTGAGGAATTTATTATTCATCAAGTCTACCTAAAAAAAAAGGGTTTACTCCCTTTTTATAGAAAACAATCCTACTCCCAAAAGGAAAGTGATAAAAAGAATCCTACTCCTAAAGGAAACTGATAAAAAGGAAAAAAGAAATTACAACCAAAATAAAAGTAGCCTAATTAAAAATAACAACTAATCATTCCTACGGGCCCTCCTAGTATATGTTTTCCATGGTCGTGGACCTTGTGCATCATGATCCACATCAATTCTCTCCAGCTGGGAAAAACTCTCCTCCGGAGAGTTACGGCGGTGATAAACCTCAAAAATATCAGGATCAAGACGTCGACACTCATCTTCTGTAATCCAAGTATCCTCAATATCAGGGCGATCCCTCCAGCGGACAAGATACCGTTGGTAATGACCACCATGTGATAGAATAGTTTGATCATCAATAATATTGCTAATCTGATCGGTGTGCGGAAGTGGTAAAAGTGGGATAACAGGTACCAAAGTTGCGCTAGGAGAAGAGGTAGAACCACTTGTAGACAAACCTGGCATAGTAGGAGGCTCAAAAGTGCCTCGATAAGAAAACAAACCCTTAACATTGAAAACAAGATTAAAATTCATATCAGATGGTAAGTCAAGTAAATAAGTATTAGATCCCAACTTACGAATGATACGAAATGGTCCGGTGGCTCGGGCATGCAACTTTTTGAAGGAGTGTTTAGGATAACGAGTAGGGTGATACACACCATAACATATTCTCCATTATTAAAATTTAGTTTCCTACTATGAACATCAGCAGCTAATTTGTACTGTTCATTATTCAAAGCAATTTTTCGACGGATGTCAACATGGAGATCATGAATGTGCTGGGCAAAAAAATCAGCAAAAATGGAATGACGGTAGTCAGTGGGAAGGGAAACAAGGTCAATGGGTTGGCGAGGGGAAAGACCATAGACAATTTGAAAATGACTCTTACCAGTTGATCGATTAACAAATTCATTCATTATAAGCAAACTCCGTAGTCGGTAAAATTAAGTTCAAATTCCCAAGACGTTCCCCTACAAGGCACCTAAGTAAATTTTCCAGACCCCTATTAACAACCTCAGTTTTCCCATCAGTCTGAGGATGAAATGCAGTAGAAAACTTAAGTTGCGTTCCAAAAAGTTTCCAAAGTGTCTTCCAAAAGTAACTATCAAACTTGAAATCCCTATTAGACACAATGGAAGTCGATAAACCATGGAGATGCACTATGTCCTTAAAAAATATCTTGGCCACATGAGAAGCATCAGCAGTCTTGCTACAAGGAATAAAGTGGGCCATCTTAGAAAACTTATCCACAACAACTAGAATAGAATCATGTCCTCGAGCAGTTTTGGGCAACCCTAAGACAAAATCCATACTAACATCTCTCCAAGGCTCATGTGGAATAGGTAAAGGAGAGTACAACCCAATATTCTATTTCATAGTTTTAACTGACAAGTACGATACCTAGAGACAATTCAGGCAACATCTTTCCTAAGAGAGGGCCAATAAAACCTATCCTCGAGCAAATCAAAAGTTTTGTGCCTACCAAGATGGCCTGCAAGACTTCCAGCATGTAATTCCCAGACAAGAAAATTCATAACTGAAGTGTGGGGAATACACAACCTAGGTCCTCGAAATAGGTAATCGTCTTTGATAAAAAAAAATCAATATGGTCACAACGGAACCCATCCTGAATCTCCCTATAAATAATGCCAAAATCAGGACAAGTAAGATACTCATCCTTAAGCCTATCAAAGCCTATCACCTCAACATTAACAGCTTGAAGAACAGTGATGACTCGACTAAGGGCATTTGCTGGTCCATTTTCAACCCCAGCACAATGGTGAAGAACATATGGGTACTCCTGAAGGAACTGCACCCACCGTGCATGTTCTCACTCAACTTCTTTTGCAATTGGAGGTACCTCAAAACCTAATGATCAGAATAGAGTACAAACTCTTGAGGCAACAAGTAAAACCTCCAATGCTTGAGTGCCTGTACAACAGCGTAAAACTCTTTCTCATAAACAATATATCTTTTTCGAGACTCATTGAGTTTTTCGCTGAAGTACGCTATAGGATGGCCTTCTTAACTAAGGACCACACCAATACCAACCCCTGACACATCACATGAAACCTCAAAGACTTTAGAAAAATCAGGGCGTTGTAAAACTGGGGCTTTAGTCATTTTCTGCTTAATTTCCTCAAAAGCTTTAGAAGCAGCTGTGAACCATTTGAACTCCCATTTCCTCAAACACTCAATGATGGGAGCCATAATAGTACTAAACCACTTAATAAAACGCCTATAAAAAGTGGCTAACCCATAGAAACTACGAGTCTCAGAAATAGATGTAGGTGTTGGTCACTCCTTAATAGCTCTAACTTTCTCGGGGTTAGCCGCAATACCCGACGCAGAGACAATGAATCCCAAGAAGATCGCTTCAGTCTGCAGGAAAGAACACTTCTTAAGATTAACATAAAGTTTCTCTCTTCAAAGTGTGTCAAAAACTAAACGAAGATGATCGAGATGGTCGTCCTTAGACCAGCTATAGATCAGAATATCATCAAAGTAGACCACCAAAAACTTCCCTATGAAAGGGCGAAGCTCCTGTGTCATAACTCTCATAAATGTGCTGGGTGCATTGGATAAGCCGAATGGCATAATGAGCCACTCGTATAATCCATCCTAAGTTTTAAAGGCGATATTCCATTCATCGCTAGGTCTAATCATAATATGATGGTATCCGCTGCATAGGTCAATCTTAGAGAACTACTGAGATCCAGCTATCAAGTTCAACATATCATCAAGACGAGGTATAGGAAACTTGTACATGACTGTGATTTTGTTGATGGCACGGCTATCAACGCACATTCTCCAAGAGTCATCCTTCTTAGGGGTCAAAAGTGCACGAACAGCACATGTGCTCATACTCTCTCGAAGGAATCCTTTATCTAAAAGGCCATCGACTAACCTATTTAACTCTTCACGCTTTCTAGGGTTCATCATATAATGAGGCAAGTTGGGTAACTGAGACCCAGGGACAAAATCTATGGCATGCTGGATATCCCTCATAGGTGGCAACTCACTAGGCAACTCATCCGGTATGACATCTCAAAAGTCCTATAATAAGGTAGTAACCTCAAGAGGAAGTTCAACAACCTTTTCTAAAGAAACCGGGAGTAACTGCTGGGCTACTAGCGCCAAAACTATGCCAGACTCGTGTCCTTCCCGCACAAACTCTTTTCGGGAAAGAACATGGATATGGTTCTTGACAGGAGGTTGGGTGGGATTCTCAACCTTAGGATCTCTACTCGTGAGAGAAGGTTTGTCAAGAAGCAATCGAATAGATTTCTCGTTAAGCTTAAATATGTACGAGTTATCCCTCCCGTGGTTGGTCACGTCCAAGTCAAAAAACTGTAAAAACTCCACTGTGGAGGTCGAATTGGTCTAAATGGACCGCAAAATCGGAACTGGAACGTCAAAATAAGTTGGGAAGGCTGTGAGGGCAAAACTGTAATTTCCAGAAAGTTGAGGAGCAAGTGCGTAATTTCGAAAAGTTGAGGGACAATTACGTAATTTCCAGAAACTGTGAAGAACAGGGTCAGGTGTGAACCGGTTCAAGCCAAAACCAAACAGCAACCAAGAACCAAACTGGGATAGGGCAAAACTCGTAACCAAACAGGGCAAGAAAACCAAACCAGAAGCTATGACGTCAGCAGACACGTGGAGGTCAACGGTCAAGTAGTCAAAGTCAACGGTCAAGGGTTGACCAGGTCGGATCAACGGGTCAAATATCCGTGTCAGCGGGTCGGGTCAACTGGTTAGAATCCGAGTCGGGTCAGACCCAAGCCGAGCCGAAGCCAAGAAGCCGAGCCGAGTCGAGGCATAAGTGAGTCGAGCCGAGATGAGTCATTTGGGGTGTGAAGTGCATGGATCTGACGTGCGCACGTGGATCTCAATCACGAAATCTTAGGCCGCGCATGAGGGCACGTGAGGTACTTCGCGGCGACCGTTTTGCTTCCGGCGATTGGGGAGGCGTATGGGAGTGTTCCGGTGGTGTGGGCAGTCGTGGAAGGCAGCGATTTATAGTGGTGTGGGGCGCAGGTCTATATTTGTATATATATACACACACACGAACAGGAGATGGAACATTGACGATGGTGTGGACAGTCGTGGAGGGCAGTAAGTGGGAATATATGAACAAAAGTGCGAATATTCAACTGTGCACCATGAGTAAGCTCTTATACCAATTGATGAGACTTGACCACCAAGAAAAGAAAGGAAAAGAGAGAAAGAGAAAAAGAAAGAGAGAAATTAAAGAGAAATCAGAAATTAGGGAGGAATTTATTATTCATCAGGTCTGCCCCAAAATAAAGGGTTTACTCCCTTTATATAGAAAACAATCCTACTCCCAAAAGGAAACTGATAAAAAGAATCCTACTCTTAAAGGAAACTGATAAAAAGGAAAAAAGAAATTACAACCAAAATAAATGTAGCCTAATTAAAAATAACAACTAATCATTCCTACGGGCCCTCCTAGTATGTGTCTTCCATGGTCGTGGGCCTTGTGCATCATGATCCACATCACATATCCTAATTAGACATCATTGCATTACTTTGAAGTAATGGGATCTAATAAAAATGGTTTTAAGAACAATGTAGAAAAAGAAAAGGCAATTTCCGAGGAAAAAAGAAGTGAGTTCCATAGCTCATTAGACAATCAATGATAGAAGTTTCTTAAATATGCAAGCAATCCATTCTCAAGGTGTCTCAGTTTCCTCAAGTGTAAAAGGCCATCAAGAAACTAACGTAATTATAAGCACTTATTTGATTAGTTTTCAACAGTCTCCATAAACTACCAAATTCATTTTAAATAGAAAATCTGTTCCAACTTTCAATACAACCGTTTTGTTCACAATAACATTAACAATATTAAAAAATAATAATAATAAAAGAAAAAACCCATACCTGTATACAACAATTATCCTATCAAAGGTAGGTTCTTGAATTGTGATCTTGCTAGACAGATTCCGGACACTGAGGACACATAATTAGAATGTCATAAACTGGCAATAAGCACCAGAAATTCAAAACAGACAACTTAAATAGAAGAAAAAGTCTATTGTTTAGTTATCTGTTCACACAATCTATGTACTCACGTGCATTAGTATGTACTCATGTGCATTAGTTTTCATGTAAACTAGATCTTCCAAATAATTGCGTAGCAGCAAGCACATAAATATATCCAGTTGAAGGTATTAAGATTATGACAACTTCCATGAGCAAGCTCCAGCTTCCAGGATAACATTGTTTTAACTTATTGAACTTGTAAAACCTTTGAAAACTGAATTGATGATTTGGCATGCCACTTCATTAAAGTTTACACAACTTAATCCCAATTTATAGCATCTAGTGACCGATATTCAAACTAAAAGAAGAGGTTTAAAACCCAAATCCAGGGCAGTTGAGAGAAAGAGAGAGAGACTTTGACTTCAGTAAAAGGGATTTAAGCACCTGACTCATTGAAACAAATTCGGGACACGGGAATCATGTGGATAGGAATAGTCCTAATTTGGGAGTTAATTAGGATTTTATCAGGCACAATTTGGAGAAAAATACTAGAATGAATTATGCATTTGAAATTTTAAGAGAGATAGTAACGCATGTTAGGAAAATAGGTAGGATGCGATCATTCCGAGATTATTAAAAAAAAATAGACGTTCATTAAATATTAAAAAATTCCAGAAATAACTCAGGTATTATTAGTAAAATTCAGGATATATCCGGACTGATTCAAGAATTACCAGATACACTGGATATATCCAGATTTCATTTGTTCAATGAAAAGCCTGGATAAATTCCAGCCTTCAGGATTCATCCAAGTAAGCAATAGTGGGGAAGCCATAATTAATGTGTTTCTAAAGGGCAAGTATATGCCCTAAAGATATGGCACAAAACATATTCCTAACACTACGACTCTCAGCTATAAGAACCATGAACCACAATATCAAGATTCAAGATGTACTATAAAACCTGAGTTCCAGATTTTCAATACGGATCCGTTCAACAAATAGGTCATCCTGCTCTGCATCAGTGATAATTTCATCATCCTTCTTTGGATCTTTCTTACGCTGTTTACGTGGCTTTCTGGACAAAATTTTATCTAGCCTGCAAGCACCGTAACCCCAGAAAGGATTAAAAAATAGAAACCCGCATAAGGCAGCTTAAGTTCAAAGAGATGAGAGATAATATCTATATTGAAAGTAATAACTTTCATACTAAATCAAACATTATTATCTGGTAAGCTCACAGTTCAGAAACCATAAGGAATAATAAATTGCTCAAGCTATTAACGCAATAGTGGCAATGTGACGCTATATTAAATCCCATATTACCAACCACAAAATGACATTTCAAATGTTTGGCTATATGAAAATTCAAATTAATTTCAATAATAAGTTCCAAAAACACAACATCTATCTCTAATAATATCCTGAGACATTCAAGATTTCTACATTATAATCCAAATAATCATTTACCTAGTTATTCTCAAAAGCTTTGCCCATAATCGCGAAATGATCATGTCCACTTTCTCAATGAAAAAGTAATCAGTTGTCCTATCAATTCCAATACCGCGTCTGAAGATTATGTACTGAAAGTAAATACATGGATCCAAATTAGTTTTCCAAAGAGCGAGCAAGCATGAGGGGGAGAGAGAGAGAGAGAGAGCACCTTAAAATTTGTGATATACTCAAAAAGAAAAGGATTATGAAAACCCTTGCACACACGAGGTATATAATAAAAAATAGAAGAAAACCAACTATCACTATCACATGCAATCAAATAAGATTGACAATGGATCCTAAGCACACGTTAAATCTCAAAGGTTATTAGCCACCACATTCCCCCCACCCCCACCCCCACCCCGACCCCGGTTTTCTTTCCCTTCATCGAGGATCCTTTGTTCTATAAACAATTGATACCCACATAGCCAGTCACATCCAATAGGAATTTCAAACAATCTGAAATCCTTTAAGTACATTTAAAGCAATACCTTATCAGAAAAATCTGGAAGGTCATCTTTAGGATGCTCAGAAAAATACCTCTTCAAAAGTTTCTTGTCAAGCTACAATCAACATCAACAAAACAAAATGCAAAGATCAGCAAATGTGAAGAGAACATCCGTGAAAATATCCAAAGATATATACATAAATAGATATGTATGTCCTACGCAAATCTATCCATGAGAATATCTGTGAAATGGAGCTATGTAGATATGTATATTTAGTTACAAACCTTAGATTCATCAACTGTAATAGGAAGATTTAAACGATACTGTCCTGAAAGTGCAACATCAATCTCATCATCGGTTGTTATCTTAAAATTGCTCTTTTCCATTACCTGTATAAAACCAGAGGGGAAAAAAAAAGGTTAAAGGTAAAAAATCCCCTCAAGCAGGAAAATAAATGATACGCTAAAACTATATCCATAGATCAGATTAAAGTTATACTAGCACCCTCTAAGACAGACAGACAGACAGACAGAAACACAAACACACAATATTATGTACCTCCTGTATTTCCCTTAGATTATGTTCTGATTGGTTGTGACAATCCTCAGAAAGGACCATTACCAGTGCAAGTTGTTAGGGGAGAAAACAAATATCTTATTCAATATCGGCTTCAAAAGGGCTAACATCACTAACCAATCCAAAGAGGCCACATAAAATTGGGAACCATCGCAACAACAGATTATAGCCATATAAAAATGGGAAGTATCACAACAACAGATTATATGGCTGGAATTTCATGAAACGGTGCCATGTCAATCCTTTACTCTCATTTGCAATAATGACTGCCGTTTCTAACATAGTCTCATTCATGATGCAAATCTTAATGGGGCAAATCCAATTTCCATGGGACACAAAATGAGCCCTAACAAAAAGTTACAAAAAGGTGCAGCATCCATGATACCTGAAATAAGTACACCAAGAAATTCTGTTCAAGAATATCAATTTCTTCAGTAGACAGATTCTGCTGCTGCAATTTGTGAGCCCCATGGACGGGTTCAAAGAGGGAGTACAATTGCTGCAAACACAGTATATACATTGAATTCAGATTAAAACAATGGGCAAAAAAGAATCAACATAACATTACTAATCAGATTATGGGTGTTCAGAAAATGAATGTTTAGTGTTAACGAGGCCAAGAAAAAAAGGCAATACCATCAGATCTTCAAATTGTAGAAGATACCAAGCTCGAATTGTGTATTCAATTCTCTTGCAGAGCTTTAAAAACTCAGCCCGGTCAGAACTATGCTCTGCAAAACGTTTAAAAACTCATGATCCAGTCGAAACTTAAGCAGAATATATTGATGCAGAACTGTGCCAAAAAAAAAAAAAAAAAAAATCAAATAGAAGAAGGTTTTATATAAATTAGGATCTTCATTTTCTCTTTTCTGTTTAGGAAAAAGGCTTGTTCATCGGTGGCATAATTGAGTTGGGGGAGGAAAAGAAAAAGTTACTAAATTAAACTAGATTAAAATCAATATCAAACCCTTCACCCTTGTTTGTTTTTGCGAAACACAATTAGCTCAGGACTCAAGGGTTTTTCTGAAATCGAAAGTCATTACTTAGTGGGTTTCCATACCAAGGCTCAATCCAGCTAAGTCAGTGGCATATAACAATGTCAATTGTAAAACATGGATAAAACAACGTGCAACTCAGGGAAACCGAAAGAAAAAAGATTCAAGACGGAGAAAAAGAAAACACATGAATGAAAATCTAACACCCACAAATCATAAATTTTGAAAAAGCAAAAGAAAATTAGCAAACTCGCAAGCACCCCAATGAAATAAGAGAATGAACAGAAAAATCAAACCCCTTAGTTCCCTTCAAGCAGAAATTGCAGCAATCCATTTCAAAATACTAGGAAAACCAACACAATTTTTACTGGCACACAAAAACTTCAGTAACCCATTTTGAATTTCAGAGAACACCCACCACCCGTATACTCACAGAATGCATTAATAATGGAAGTAACACAAACCCTCTTCAATTTCAACCAAAGCAACCTTTCTAGTTATGACAATATACATACATACATATATATATATACAGAGAGAGAGAGAGCGGGCGAGAGGGGGGGGGGGGCCCCCCCTGCAGGTTCCGAAGATACCAATGAGGCCAGCCAAGGTCATGATAAGCCTGGGCTTGAGAATCGGAATTACGGATTCGCGTTCTAATCGAATGACTTCTTTCTTCTTTTTCTCCATTCTCTCTGCGAAAAAAGATTACAGTGAAAATGTTTTGAAAGGGACACCCAAATGGAGAAGAAGGAATCACAAGGCAATTCGAAAAAGCTTTTTCAAATGGATTCGTGTGATAAAACGGAGGGTTTATGTATTTTTGATTCGTGCTTTGCATACAAGGCAAGGCAACCCCACGATACT
>JAESVK010000732.1:0-11719 GCA_017140935.1 Hamamelis virginiana | reverse complement strand
AAAAATTTTTAGAAACTGGAATCATGGAAAAAGATTGAGAAATGAAGGAGTTATGGCCGTCGAAAATTTCTGCAAAATAGGCCGAAAATGTATCTATTGGAGAAGAGAGAGAGAGAGAGAGAGGAGAGGGGGAAATTTGGTTCAAATTTGAATCTAAACAATTCTTGAAGGTGAAATCATTTCTCTATTTCAATCATGTACTGAATTATGGGAATTATATAGAAGAATAAAAGCATAAATGACAAAATTACATTCACCTTCTAAGCTTTCTAAGCTCTTTAATGATGGATGGGTTTTGGGTTAATAGTGCATATGAATTTCTATAAATTTGGGCCTTGTGATTATTTTTCCTATGATCTAGATGATGCATGTAGGGAGCATGCATACCAAATTTGGTGAATTATCGCTTGGTATATTATTTTCTATGAATTTTTGAAGCTTGATTAGCCCAAATATTTTAAAAATTCATAATAAAATTTATAGTTATTGAAAAATTATTAATTTTGGATATGTCGTAGATCTTGATTTTAGAAAAATTTAGAAACAAGAATCATCGAAAAAGGTCTAGAAATGAGGGAGTTATGGCCGTTGGAAATTTCTGCAAAAATAGGCCGAAAATGAAAAATTTGTTGGAGAGAGAGAGTGTGGGTAATTTGGTCCTAGCAGTGGACAAAGTTAGTCACATGTGTTAATGCATTGACTTTCCATCAGTCAACCCAACGGTCAACTGACGGAATGGGGTAATTTATCACATTAAAATAGTTTAGGGGCACATTGTTTCAATTAATACTACAGGGGGCCTATAGTTTTGAGGGAAAATGTACTTTCCCTTTTAAAAAAAAAAATTTACAATTTTATTATCGATTTTTTTAACTTAACAATACTATGCCAACAGGGGTTGGTTGAGTTGGTAAGGATCAAATACTTCGCTTGTAAGGCTTAGGTTCGTCTCCTACTGCCAGCAATCCTCCTTATTGGACGATCTATGAGTCCAATGTAAATCCTCACTGAGACCTGCCCTAGCCCTGGACTGGGGTAGCCTCCCCTCACCTAAACTTAGAAAAAAAAAAAAAAAAAACCTTAAAAATATTTTGTATCCTTCAATTATTTTATAAAGTATTTTGCACCACAAAATTTCATTGAATGACCGTAAGTAAGTATCTCTTTTTATTAGAGAGCAATTAAAATTTGAGTAGTAAAATATTACGTGTTACCTGTATAATTATTTTGATATTATTATATCATTTTGTTGATTAAAATGCTATATTTTTAGTTTAAAAGCTACTAAAAGAGTTTCAAACTATCTCATATATGTATACCAGCCTCCGCGCACATGTGATGCGATGCGTGTACAACAAAATATCTTTTAAAATTAAAAATTGCCTTTTAAAATTACTATTTTTTTTTTTTTTTTTTTGTATCCTATTGTTTAATTTTATTCTATTTCTTTAAGGAAAATTAAATTGTTTGAGTGAAAGCATTTAGAAATAAATTGTTTAAGGAGCCAAAGGTAATGTTTGTTTAAGAGATTATTTGTTCAACTTCAAAATTGTTTGTGACATATAGTAATTTTATTTTTAATTTTTAAAAACTAAAGAGTAAGAGATACTTAAAGAAGCATTGCTTTATAGTTTCACGGTATATGGGATTATTTGTTCGACCTTAACATAGGCCCAAAAAAGAATTAGAAATAAAGATTTTACTTTGAAAAATAAGTATTCGATCATATGCTATTTCACTTGGGATACACTTTTTAGTCCTTTTTTTTTTTGTTTTTTTCATATAGAATTTTTCCTTTTAAGTTTTATAAAATAAAAGTTTAAGAGATTATTGAAGCATTAAACATTTGTAGTTTAACATTATAAGAGAGTTTATTGGATGAACTTCAAAAAGATTTCGGAATTGTATTCCAATGAATCCTTTACCTCATTTAATACCAATGAGATCGAGGATATAGTAAAAAAAAAAAAAAAGTATGTCCGAATCATTCACTATATCATTTGTGATACACTTTTGTGCCAATCAGAACTTGCCATGTTAGCATGATAGTTTGGGTAAACACCCAATCATATCATGTCATATGTTTTTTTTTTTTTATATTATATAATATAGGAAATAGTAAAATGTTGTATGTCCAAAAAAATTTGTCCTAAAAATGTATTTCAAATGACGCGGTAGATGAAATTGTCAAACTGTCAAGAAAGTTTAAAGTTGTTATTAGGCGTTGATGAAGAATCATTACAAATTTTATTTTATTTTACTAATTTTGATATCATTGCTTGAGTGAGCCTCATAAGAAATATAATTTTGTATATTGATTTTTAAGTTTTTTATTTTTTATTTTATATATTTTAATGTTTTTTCCCCAACAGTACAGTATGATTGTGTGTAAATGATGAATGTGTTGCATATCTTGAGTTCTATATGTTTTGGAGGACTAAATGAAAAAAAAAATAAAGGGGAGATATAACCCATAACCCCCTAGTGTAGTGGTAGTAGACCCAAAACCCCTTTCCAAAAAGTCAGAATTTTATATTTACTTATCTAATATGATCTGACCTATATACCATCAATTAATTATTACTAGAAATTCAAATTTTTTTACCATTTTCAGTTTGAGACAAAAATGGTTAGGATGAGCTCCAGCCGAATTTCTTGGCGGCAGAGAATGGATCATATCCATGTTACGAGAGTTTTGCAGAAGTACATTTCTACAACAGCAAGAAGTGGTCTCCGACTTCGACGGAGAGTGGAAGAATCAGTGAGAAATCCTTGGTGCGAGAAGAAATTGCAGCTAACGACAAATCCCCTAAAATAAATGTGTCAAAATGGATGATTCCATTTACTTTGCTGCCTTACAACCCCACCAAATTCCAATTCCAAGCTTAATCACGAGAAGTGGAGCATAGTATATTATTGTTGTTTGGGACCCAAATGCATAAACGTCCCTAACTTGTTCTACGTCTTACCTTGCAGATACTAAGATGCTTACCTCTATAACCCCGAAATAGCACATAAGATGTTTGACGAAATGCCCCAGTGAAAGAAGCACATTGCAACATGCCAAATAAGTAAAATTACTTTTCTTTCTAAATTATATTTATAGGTAAATTTACTTATTTATTTAAATACATATAAATAGGTAAATTTAATTATTTCCAAATAAGTTTACTTATTTCTAGTTAATATATATAGGTAAATTTACTTATTTCCAAATACGTTTATTTATTTTTAGTTTATATATATAGGTAAATTTACTTATTTGTTTAAAGACATATAAATAGGTAAATTTACTTATTTCCAAATAAGTTTATTTATTTCTAGTTAATAAATATAGGTAAATTTACTTACTTCCGAATACGTTTATTTTTTCTAGTGTATATAAATAGGTAAATTTACTTATTTGTTTAAAGACATATAAATTCATATTTGCAACATGTGGGTCTGCTATCAAAAAGTCAAAAGAAGAGAATGAAATGAGAACTAAAACATATTTCAAAAAAAAGTATAAAAAAAAGAAGATGAGAAATAGAGGGAAATCATACCTTGTGAAAGAGAAAATTGAAATAAAATTATTATTCTTTCTAGATTATATTTATATGTAAATTTACTTATTTATTTAAATACATATAAATAGGTAAATTTAATTATTTCCAAATAAGTTTACTTATTTCTAGTTAATATATATAGGTTAATTTACTTATTTCCAAATAAGTTTACTTATTTCTAGTTAATAAATATAGGTAAATTTACTTACTTCCGAATACGTTTATTTTTTCTAGTTTATATAAATAGGTAAATTTACTTATTTGTTTAAGGACATAAATTCATATTTGCAACATGTGAGTCTGTTATCAAAAAGTCAAAAGAAGAGAATGAAAATGAGAACTAAAACATATTTAAAAAAAATGTATAAAAAAAAGAAGATGAGAAATAGAGGGTAATCATACCTTGTGAAAGAGAAAATTGAAATAAAATTATTATTCTTTCTAGATTATATTTATATGTAAATTTACTTATTTATTTAAATACATATAAATAGGTAAATTTAATTATTTCCAAATAAGTTTACTTATTTCTAGTTAATATATATAGGTAAATTTACTTATTTCCAAATATGTTTATTTATTTTTAGTTTATATATATAGGTAAATTTACATATTTGTTTGAAGACATATAACTAGGTAAATTTACTTATTTCCAAATAAGTTTACTTATTTCTAGTTAATAAATATAGGTAAATTTACTTACTTCCCAATACGTTTATTTATTTCTAGTTTATATAAATAGGTAAATTTACTTATTTGTTTAAAGCAATAAACGGACATAATATATCGCAATTAAAAATCAAAATTTGAATTGAATTAAATCTCAAAAACTTACCATAATGTCAGCAAAACAGTTACACTATTTAAAAGGTAATAAAACTCTCCATAAAAACAATAAAAAGGGTAAATCTTTCATTAAATAATTAAAGTTGACTATAGAAAATCCCGGAGGGGGTTATGGGTAAACATTATAGTCTTCTGGGCCTACTGGTATAGAATTTAATATCTAAGGGGGGTCTGGATAATTTTTCAAAAAAAAAAAAAAGAGGTCATTTTTCGCAATTGGACTTGAAGTAATCAATGAAAACACAGGCAGTTGGCATATTAGACCCTTCCTATATTTTGGCAAAGTGGTCGACTAAGCAATGGTCAAGGAAGGTTTTGTTGTACGTGTTGGATCAAAAGAGATGAATGAAAGAGAATAAAATGGTAATCCTACCATTATGCGTTTCATTAATCCGGTAAGGCATGTAATTTGCAAGTACTGTAAATTGTTCTTTTCACAATCATTGTCATTGTTACTAAACATAAATATTTTAAAATATTAACGATCATGGAAATAATACTTTAATACTAAATATTTATGTACCTAACTTTATTTTTTAATTTTGTAGGTAATATACTGGTATTTTTATTTTTATCAACATATTTATCACAATTTTTAGGTAAATATTTTAAAACAAATTTCAATCAACGGGCTTGGAATTTAAAAAATACTAAAATTTAATAGTCTTATTATATATTAGTATAGATTTATTTATTAAAAATACTATATAATTAATCCTTGAATTATTTATGGCAATAATGTCTTGAAACTGAATAAGTTAACCAAAGGACTGAGTGAAAATTATACAAATGAAAAATTTTAATTTATGGAAATCAAATATATAAGTTTTATTTATGTAATTTTCGGATTTAAGTAGTTTATGATTTTATTTGAATGTTTGTAGGCTTTTGTAGGGTTGAAATAGTCAAAAGAATGTACCAATTTTTAGATAGCATGCATTTAGAGAAATCAAGAATGATAGGTTTTTATTAAAATGTGATGGAAAAACAATAAAATAAAATTCTAGTTATTTTAAGTTTATCTACTAAAGTCACACAATAACGATCAAATATCGATCTTATACAATAAAATATTAAAAAAATACAAAAAGATCTTATATATAACTAATGATCAAATGTTATATATCCAAATAAGATAGACATTGCATATTTAAAAATTGAAATTCAAATAGCATAGATAATAAAAATAGATAAGTAGATGTAAAAATTAATAAATATAAATAAATAAACGATTACTGAACATATATATATATATATATAAACCCTTATAAGCATAGAAGTGCAATCCTTGGATGGTCACTGTTCATATCGTCGAAACGGCGTCAATTCGGGTTGGTTTCCTCGCAAATCGACTCAATTCTCGATTTCAAATGAAAAAGCATATTTCGATTTTGACATTGTTCATCGAATTGAAACGGTAGCGTATCGATTGGAGCCTTTTTCGAGTGTGAATCCGACAACTGTGATTGATTACAATCTGGAAGAGATCTTTCGCAGACTATTCTTGTTACAGCTCATGGTTGCAAAACACGCCATTGAGTTCGCTCTCTCAGTCACAAAACGGCCTCGGTCTTGCAAGCGGATGTTAAAGGTGCCGTCTGAAATCGACTGTTTGCGCAGATTATTTACTGGGCTGTGTCAGGATATTGTTCTTATCCGATCGTATCTTGTAGAAGAAGTTTCGTGGGGTTTATCTTCTCTTCTGGAGCGCTCTCTCATGGTGTAATGTGTCTCTCTCTCTTTTTGATTTTTTCTCATGGTTGCTCTCAACTGCAGCAGATCTACGCAGAAGAAAAGAGGGTTTAAGGTTCTTGGTTGTGTCTCTCTTTTCTTTTTATCAGTTTTTTTTTCCTTTTTTTTTTGTGTGTGTTTTGCTCCATCTAGCTTGTGGAAGGCTAGATTGATGGATAGGTTATGAATGCTAACACTGTTGAGGTTCTACTTTTCTCTAACATCTCTGTTCTGGGAAATTATATATATGTTGTAATTTTAGGTTATTTATTCGGTAATCATTAGTTTTATATATATGAAGATATTATTCAACCATCAGTTTGATATTATTCAACCATCAGTTTTATATATCTGAAGGTGTCTCGCGGTCATACCGTTCAGTGAGATCTTCATTTTTATTGCTGCTTATTGATTTCTCCTGTTATTGGTTGATTTTATTTGATTATTGTTTTTTATTTTACTCCGTTATTGTTTCGTGTTTTTACTTTCTGATCTCCGTTCTCCCCAGTCAGTTTTGTGCTGAGATTTTGATATATGTTGTATCCTCCATAGAGTATAGTATATTATTCTCTCATGCTGATGAAAGGTATAGAGTTCGCTCTTTTTTGAATTACCAGAAATGGTACCTCTGTTTTGCTACAATGCTTTTTTTTTTTTTTTGCTTTTTTTGTCTGTTCGCTGTGTTCTGGATCTTGGATTGTCATACTGCAGTGTTATATTTACTTCAAATATATTCCTCATTTCTGTTAACTCGTCAAAAGTTGCTCTTTACATGAGCCAGCAAATTAGATTTATAGTTAAACTATATCCATGCTATTTCATATGAAATTTACTGTTTTACTTGTTTGTATCCTGCACGGTAATGTATGAGCAGTAATTTTTAATCTTGTCCACTTTTCCCAGGATCGCATTTTTGGGACTTCGCTGTTAGATCACTGTGATTTTTGACATGAATGGTCTACGCAGCAATTTAAGTCTATCCAGCAATCAGTTATAATCTCCACTATTTTCTTTTATTTATCCTTTGTTTTTATTTTTTAAAGATTAAATTAATTTTTCTTCTGCGCCCCCTAAACCTTTACTACTGAGATTAGTGACTTGATCAGATCAGTATGTTTCTGGAATATTTAAATTTTGTTCGGTCCTGTACAGGTTGAATTTGACCTTTGTTATCAACTTCTGTTATGAATAAAATTTGTTTCACTTGACAAACACAGTTAATGATTTACACATAATTTAACGATTTACACGTCTCAACCAGGTGCTGTTGATGAGGATTATTGGATCTGTATATAAATTTTGGTTGGTGGTTCATATTTTCTCCTTGTCAAGGAAACCTGGCACACTTTTCCCTTGGATATCTTCATATAATTTGTCATAGCAACGGTAATTTCTTTTTTTGTGTTTTATGTACTTTTAGTATTAAGTTTATGTACGCAGAACAATTGACACACTATATTATTTATATTATTACTTTGTTAAGGCACCTGTTATTTACTTATTCTTCTATTTTAGTTAAATTAAACTCTATTATTCGGCATGTAAGAAGAAGATAACCTGACAAACCGCACTTACTGAAATTAATACAAGCTAACTTAATTTATGTAGTATCTTGTTGTATTAGCATACTGTACAAAACAAATTTCCTAAATGTTTTCTTTGAACGACAAAATACTTGAACTCTATTCACAGGACTTACCATACAAATAAAGTAATCATTCAATTAAGTAGAAATCATACAGTTTGCGGTGTGTGTTCAATGGATAATCCATGCTTGAAGTAAGGAGCATAGGACAAATTAAACTAAAAGATATGTAGATATGTACTTGCGCAGGTTCCTGATGGAGATTCAGAGCAAACCATTCCTCCAATATTGCTTGTCTATTCTAATGAATGAGGAAAAGAAAGGACTAGCAAAACAAAGGATTCCCATCAGTGACTCCTATTATTTAATTGGGATGGCTAATCCTACCTACCTGCTTGAAAGTGATCAAGTTTGCATTATTCTGTATGTAGTTCAATCGTCATATTTTTTTTTATGAACTCTATTACTATAAGGTACTTAATTACTTGCTACTGGTCCATCTCTGTCCATTTTCGAAAAATATCCAAATATAAATTGATAAGCATAAGACAAATTGAACTGAAATATATGGACTTGCACAGGTTCCCTGATGAAGATTGGGAGGAAATATCTGCTAAACTACATTCATCATGGTAAGAAAATGTTAATGGTCCACACTCGGAACCTATCAAGAAAACTAAGAATGAATAAAAACTGCAAGTATGCTTTTAGACCTAAACATAAAAATTATATGCAAAGGTGCTATTCTTTGTTAATGCCATCATTTTGTATACAAATATACATTGAATTAACTAAAGTGGTTGCCTGTATATTCGAATGATACCAACCATTATATACCGTATGATGAACTCCCTTTTTATTAATTTATGCGATACATATCGTGTAATGAACTCCCTTTTTATTAATTTATGTGATGCATAGTATAAAAAATATATATCTACCTTCAAATATTTCTGATAGTTGGGAACGCATTCTCGTGCCTTGCAAACGTCATACTGGAAGGGAACTATATTATATTTGTTATTGAGGATAGTTACTACGTCATATTAATCATTTGGGTTAGCAATTTGACAAAGTAAGGTGTATTTTTACAACGAATTCAATTATGCTCTTTCCATCATCCTCAAATTAGTTATTTCCTTAAAACCTAATCTATTTATTTATATATTCTTCTAGCTCTGAAATGTCAAGCTATATCTTTTAATTTTGCTCCCAAATTTCTGTGAAAGAACTACATTCTCTTTGTTATTGAATATGGTTCTTAGATCATATAAAATATTTTTATGGCCATAGTTTCAAAATAATATTCTTTTTGCAATAAATTCAATTTACTTCTTTGGATTATGTTTCAATTTGAAACTAAAATATGTTATCTTAGTATATTGGCTAATCTCACAATCTGTCTTGAAACTCATATGAACACAAAAAAAAAAAAATTATCCCTGCAAATATCTGCCATGTCTAGAAACATATGCTTGGTGTATAGCTCATTATTCTTTATTACTTATGTTTTTTTATCTAACTATTTGTTAGAGTTGACATAATATTCTCTGCAAACGCCCTGCTATATTAATATTTATTTTTAGTTATATTTAAGTTAATTATTCGTTCATTTTATTTATCCACTTTTGATCTCTGTAATTTTAACTATGCCCTGTGGATGCTTCATAGTGTTATGTTGCTTCAGTTAGCTATCAAATTAGCTCAAGCAATACGAATAGTTAAGATTATCCTCTCAACTGTGTCTATTTATGGTTTTGAATATATCAAACAATAACTACTATTTGTTGTGCAGGCAGTAAACATGAATTAAATAAGCAACGTATCTATGGAAGTTGTTCATGATGATGATCTTAGGTCAGCAGAAGTGGGTAACATTTCTCTAGATAACCGAAAGATTTGGGAAAAACGCTGATGGTGATGAACCTCTTTGCCAGGACTGGGTAACATTTCTCTAGATAGCCAAAAGATTTCGAAAAAATACTCATAGCGACTGACCTCTTTGAACTAAGTTGGACTCAAAAGACAAACCTTTCCACAGCTGCACAGTGAATTAATATTAATTCAGGTGGGTTCATTTCTATATTTGATTTAATGCTTTTACTTACGGAAATAAAGTGCTCTAATCTGTCTTTTTTGTTGCACATTTAAATACTATTGTGTATGGTTTTCTTCTAGGGAACAGAATGAAATGAAAATTAGATGACACACAAAAAGATCTAAGAAAGGTATCGCTGAATACAAAAAACTGTGTACAGAAATCATTTTTTCAGGATAAAAATTAAGTTATTGCTTGAAAAAAACTTTGATGATTTGGAATTCACTAATTGCAATCTTCTTAGTTATTGTTAGAGCATAAAATTGTATGACTGGTTCACTTATATTTGGTGATTGATTACACTTTTATTAAGACTGAACAATTTTACGAAATATGCTTAAACTACTGCTTGAAAAAAAACTTTGATGATTTAAAATTCAGTAATTCCAATATTCTTATTTATTGTTAGAGCCGCAAATAGTATCATTGGTTCACTTACTAAGGCTAAACAATTCTACTCTTCTTAGTCATTGCTGATATGTGAAATTATATAACTTTGTCCTGAGAACTGTGTATATTTATTATTTTGGATAGATTGAACAATAACTACTTTTTGTTGTGTAAGCAGCAGACATTCAATTAAATAAGTGAAATATACATCGAACCTGTTCACGATACTGATCTTTGGTCACCAGAATTGGCTAACATTTCTTTGGACA
Source organism: Hamamelis virginiana (assembly GCA_017140935.1). NCBI lineage: Eukaryota > Viridiplantae > Streptophyta > Magnoliopsida > Saxifragales > Hamamelidaceae > Hamamelis > Hamamelis virginiana. The sequence goes on along the minus strand of JAESVK010000732.1, from coordinate 1,252 downwards.
ACCAAAAGATTTGGAAAAAAAAATCCATAGCGACGAACCTCTTTGATCTGACTCAGTTTCGGTATACTCATTTCTATATTTGATTTAATGCTTTCAATTACGGAAAGAGAATTCTTTAATTTTTCTTTTTACTTGCACAGTTAAATATTATTGTACATGGTTTTCTTCTAAGAAATAAAATAAAATGAAAACTAAAAGGAACACAAAAAACTCAAAGAAAGGTATCACTGAATCCAACTATGCATAAAGTATTGCTTAAAAAAAAAAATATATGGTTGCTTAAAATTCAGTAACCCCAATCTTTTGATTTATTATTAGAGCAGGAAATAATATCGCTTGTACACTTTTATCTGCCAAACAATTACTAAAGCCAAACAATTCTACTCTTCTTAGTTACTGTTAATGCAGGAAGTTATACATAACTGGTTCACTTATATTTGTAAATTATTTATTTTTTTGTGAAGGGTTAACAATGCCACAAGTGAGAAATATATCTATAGAAGTTCTTCACCTTGGTGACCTTGGGTCATTACAACAGGGGAGCATTACCCGATACCAATTTTATTGGGTACATTTCTACATTTAAACTAATGCTTTGAGTTGCAGCAAGAAGATGCTCTAAATTTTTTTTTTAGACCTGCATAATTAAAGATATTTGTATATGGTTTTCTTATAAGGGCTCCAGTGAACTGGATTTAAAAGTTGCGGTAAATTATGTTAGAAAGAGCTTACTGAGGACGAGAATCTGTGTAAGGAAAGCAATTTTATTGGAGAAAAATATCATGGCTGATATTAATTTGGCACAAAACAAGAGGGAATAGATATAAATTTCAGCTGTATTCTCGTACTTTGCTTCAATAAGATATCTATAGTTTAATTCTAATGTTGACATGTATTTTTAACGCTTCTTGATGTAAGATCTCGTCACTCACAGAACATGTATTTTTCTTATTTTATATATCTTTTGTTATCTTTTACCATTTTAGATCATTGTCTCCAGTACATTTTGTATAAAAATACACACACAATTGGCTGCAGTTAATGTTCACTTCCTCAACAATAGGAAGTAAATACTTAAGCGGAAGTTAGAAAAAGGAAATGTCTCCACCTAAACAATCTGCACATTACATATATGCAATTAAATGCTTTGCTAATCAAGTTTAATCAAGCTTTGGAGCATAGTAACTTAAATTTACTAAGATAAGTGTGATGTGAAATTAAATCATGATACATAATCGTGGAAAAAAAAACC
>JAESVK010000731.1:0-15460 GCA_017140935.1 Hamamelis virginiana | reverse complement strand
TTCTCAATTATATGGTACTTCTCCCATATAAAGCATTATTTTATGTCCCACATAAAATAATCTCACTTCATCATTTTATGTTTCACATAAAATAATTTCAAAAGACAATTCAAATCGTTATTTTATATCTCACATAAAATAACTTCAAACTCATTGTTCATATGGTACATCTCCCACATGAACATAGCCTCAATTATATGGTACTTCTCCCATATATAATGTTTTCAAAATCATCATTTCAAAATCATCATTCAAAATCATCATTTAGTGGTAATTTTCATGCAAAACATGAACTAATTTTGGAAAAAATTGATCGAAAAAACAAAATTTGAGAAAATCAAAGAGGGGCACACTGGTGGCCGTCCTGGCCTGGACGGCTAGCCGTCCTGGGCTGGACGGTTGGCCGTCCTAGCTAGGACGGTCACCATGTGTGACCCGAAATTTTTTTGTTCTTTTAAAGCCTCTCATGCTCATGTGCACTCTTGTGCTCATTCTAAGCCACCTTCTAACTTGGTTTTGCTCCAAAACCCTAACCTTTGATCTTCAATCCATACATACTCAACCAAATCTTTGGTTTGCACTCTTGCCAATACAAAATCATCTTCATGTTCTCAAGTTCTTCAACTTGTTTTCATTTCGGTGTGAACCTCTCTATTTCTCACATACTCCATTCTCTTCAAAAATGGATAGAAATCAATTTCCTCCACTTTACTTAAAGTATCCATTATTGGAAGTTAAGGCTAGATACAAGGCACCCTCATATGGAGACTCTCATCCACCATCTCTACTTTTGGAGCCTAGAACACATCTTTCATATATTCACTCCAAAGACAATGTAAGTTAAATTTCACCAATAACTCTTGATTCATATGCAATTGATTGAATTGAAATGCTTGTTTGCATGTTGTGATTGTTGATTTTCATATCATTATAACCTTTGGGAAAAGCATGGGAGCCCCATTTCATAGCTTCGCAAGCTTGTCAATGGTGCACACCAAGTGTTTGATGAAATGCTTCAATGAAGTAAACTTTGATTTTCAAATCAAACATATCCTAATCATGTTCCAATGATTTTTGTAGGATTTTAGAAAGTATTTGCCATGATCAATCTTCTTTGAAAATATCATTTTGAAAATATGCATATCACATGTTTGATAAAATGTCTAAATGGCACCATCATCCATTTTCTTCTTTACAAGTCATCTCATGTCAAGTAAAGTATCTCAAAAATTTTCCATGATGTTTAATTTGATTAAAACACCATCAATTTTAAATTTGAAACACTTTGGATTTTGGTGACACCAACCATGCCTTTGATAATAAATTGTGTCATACAACATGCACATCTTTTGTAAAAACCATTTTGAAAATGTATTGATCATTTTGGTTCAATCAAAGCATAAATTTTACTTCATTTCATGATATGTAAATCAATAGTCATACTGGCATTGCATTTGAATCAAAGGTCCTTTAGAAATAACAACATTTGCTTTGATGTGAATATAACCCAAACGTGCTTATGCAGCCCAATTTCGAAATCCGTACACGATATTCCTTAGGTAAGCTAATCAAATGGTGGGAATTAATGGAGACACGTCAACCTCAAGCCAAGGCCATTGTAGAGCAGGCAGGCTTCAAGTTCTTCTTAGATTCTCTCTGGCTCGACAACATGGATAGAATGACTATGATAGCTCTTTCTGAACTCTGGTGAGACACCACCAACACATTTCACTTCGGGTTTGGGGAAATGACTATGACCCCACTCGATTTCACCATGATTACAGGACTTCCTATTGGGGGCCAACTACTCACTTTTTATGAAGAAGCTCACACTGATGAAGAATACTTGCACAATCTCTTGGGCGTTAAAAATGTTCCTTTGACAAAAAAAGGAGTCAGGCGCTCTTGGCTCTATAATCACCTCAGCATTCAAAGTGAAGAAGAGGGAGGGGAACCCGAGGATATTGCCCGAGCATTCATTCTGTATATGCTTTTATGCACTTTCTTTGCGGGTACACAGGATATAGCTCCTCTAGGCTTCTTGAAGAGCTTGGAGGACATGGATAATGTTCACCTGTATGACTGGGGCGGAGCTGCATTAGCGACCATGTATCGCTCCATGAGTGACAAATCACGAGATGCTACTCAAGACTTCGGCGGCTTGGCTTTCATATGGCAGGTACTGATTTCATCTGGTGTCTTTCAATAAAAATCTCTCTATATCTTTGTCAATTTCTTGATCTTTCTTTCATGCAGGTATGGGCTTTCATCTACTTGGGTCTTGGTTGTCCTCTCTTGAAAGACGGGGTTAACCAATGGCCATTTCTAGCTCGCTTTGATCCACGCCACAGGAAAAAATCTAACCTCCATAGGTATAATTATGCCACTGCCAAGGCTATCCTTGCTGGTTTCACTGCAGAACAGGTAAAATCCCAAACCATTGTCTTTCTCTTAAATCTTCTAAATTCAACTCTCATACTCTTCATAATCTTCAGGTGAACTGGGACCCATGGGGTACTTGGAGGACCATTTTGGCTTCCCCCACATGCATAGCGTACTCCTAACATATAGGCGAATCTTGTTTGAGGGACCCCCTGGCAGATACTAGTACTTGGGTGAAAGAGTCTGTCGCCAAGTCTATGGAAACATGGATGCAACTAGGGTGCCTTTTCTGCCTCCTGCAAATATGCGTCACACTGATAAACTGAAGGGTGAGGCCCTGTTAGAGTCCAAGAGAGGAGTGGATCTTTCCGCTTTCCTTTTCTCTGATGCGAGCTATGAGGACTTCTGTCAACAGTTCTTGATGCGCCCCTTGGCGACTGGAGAACTTCCTGAAAGGGTATGTAAATAAAACATCTCCCTTCATCTCTGTAAATGCAATCACAAAACTTCATCTTTATGTTCACAGAGTTGCCGTTCCCGGGGTCAAAGCTCTGGAGTTGCTGTTAGTGATGATGATCAAGAGACAGATAGGCCTCCTGCCTTGCAGCCTGCAGACTGGAATATAGAGCTAATAATTGAAGATAACTTCGTGACTTCTACTATTTCACGACCTTCAGTCGATGAGGGATATCACATAGATCCTTCTTACGAACAGGGAACCTTCCTCTGAACCAATTAACTGCACACGCATTCCCACAGATACACTGACATCATTCCTTTCTGACAGCTCCCTCAAGAGTACTGCCAGGATTACATCGATCTTACTACCGCCATGAGGCGTGACCTTCGTAGGATGAGCTTGAGGACTTCCACTCTCACTCGTCAACGGGTAACTTCATATCACATTCTCAAATTCATCTTCCTTCCCTTTTCACAAACTGATCAAACTGTCAACACCGTTTCAGGCACCTGACCCACCACGTCATTCTTCAGCTGGCGAGGGATCTAGCAGAGGGATAAGGAGGAGCTCTCGAAGACGTTGACTAATCTTCTATGAGACATGGGGTTTCATTTTGAAAATCATATGTAATTTGCAAACATTTGTACCAAAACAAGTTTTCTCACTTTTATGGTGTATGTGCACTGTTAAAACTCATTCACTGCTATTAATTCTCTCACTTTTGATCATGATTGAACTAATACCAATGTTTTAAAACTTGTAAATAGCAACAAAGTCAACAAAAATCAAAATCGTGGCCCCGAATGCACAAAAACTCGAAAAAAAGTCGAAAACAAGCAAAATCGGCAAAATTGGGTGGCCAAACCCTGGTGACCATCCAAGCCAGGACGGTTGGCCGTCCACCCCAGGACGGTTGGCCGTCCTGCCTAGGAAGGTCACAGAGTTGGCCCACCTAATTTTGCCTATTTTGAGCAGTTTCCAATTTTCGGCCTTTTCAGTTTCTAATTTCTCTTCAAACCTGACCTAGGCCTATAAAAAGGAACCCTTAGCAGCCTCTACAACCATCCTACAATAGTTTTAAGCATCATGGAGGCTTTCCCCCAGGTTTTGAAAAGATTCATGGCGAGAATGACGAAGGAAGACAAGAAGGTGTTCGCTCGCTACAACTTGAATGCATGTTTCTCTCTTCAACAAATCAAGATAAAAACCACGTTTCTCATTGCTGCAAGCCACTTTTGGGATCCCACGATTCATGTTTACAACTTCGGCACTGAGGAATATGCCCACTGTTGGAGGAATTCTGCGCGATCACGTCCATTCCACTTAAAGGACCTTTCATCTTCCCACAGATTCGGCGTAAGTACATAACAACTCTCGCTTCTCTCCTTGAGATCATTTAAGGAGATGCTTCTACATTCATCGAAGGTACCAACCTTAATCTTCTAAAACTAGCTACTTCTTTTCTTCACCTCGACTTGAATCAATTCACCACTTCACGGCCCGTTCAACATACTTTAGTTTTATGCCTTCTCGGGCAATTTTTCTTCTGTACTGGCTTTTTCCTGGTTCCATTAGAATTGTATGAGCTAGTTTTACCCCTTTCCACATCTCAAAATATGATGCCCATGGTCCTCGCCGAAACTCTAAATGGCTTAGACAAGCTTCACACCAACCCCAAAATTCCTTTTGAACGTAGCCCCATTCTACTCCAAATGTGGTTGATTGAAATGCTCAAATTCATCGCTCCTTCCACTGGTACTTCTTACCATACTTCCTATCATCGCCGTGCTATTACCTTGCCTCGAGAAAACACTTTACTCGAATGGTTGACTTTTCTGTCTACTCTCTCTTGGGATGACATCGAGTGGTATGTACATGACTGGAGCTGTTCTGGCCATTATCTACTCCGTTCTCCAGGTTATTCTGCGGTGATTTTGGTAGGGCTGAAACACACTTCTTTCTATTGGGCAACCCGACTGCTTCGCCAAATGGGGACCAAACAGACGATTCCATCTCTCTCAGAGCATACTTATACTTCCAAGGCGATCTCTCCATCGATGGTAAAGGCTTTGATGTCAAGGTGGCCATCTGTATTGCGCACAACTCACATTGATTTCTCTCATGGGCCTTTTGAACTGGATGAGGTTTATAAACAATGGTTGTCTCAGGATGTGGGTACTCGGGGACAAGAAAGGAAAGCTAGGATCTCAGGACTTGTTGAAAATCTCTCATCTGAAGAGCGAGGGGATACTTCGTCACTTCCACCTAATGCTTTACAAGTAGTACTTTACAAGAGAAGAAGAGATGATGACTCTGAAGAAACTTCTAGGAAGGAACGAAGGATTTGATGAACTTTTGAAACACATTTCCCATGCTTTTTATTATTTTGAATGAATGGAATTAGAATCATATGGCATGTAATAGACCTTTGAAAGGTTTCTCTTCATCTCATGAATAAAAGAATTCTATCTTTTTAGTTTTGAATAAATCACTGCAAATAATTGCAATTGAAAACAAACATTGGGTTGTTTTGCCATAGGAAATTGGACCGCACCCAAAGTGACTTTATGGGTTGCCTACATATCTCCATTTTTTGAATATATTTTTCTCATAAAACTTTCAACTTTGTTTTGAATACTTGGAGAATCAGGTCCTTGTAGTTCATGGGATCAATTGAAAAGCATTTTTTTTAATGCTCTTCTTTTTGCCTAGGCAGCCTTTGCAGGTTTTCTACCTTGCGAGCTCTTGCCCTAATTTTTGCCTAAGCAGCCTTTTCAGGTTTTCTACTTAGCGGGCTCTTTTTACTATTTTTTATTTTTATTTATACATGATACTTTTTCAATTGATCCAAATTGGTAGGCTGAGAGAATTCATTCCCATCTATGTCCATAAGATGCACTGCTCCACCTGATAGTATCTCCTTGATGATGTAGGGTCCTACCCAGCTTGGCTTGAACTTCCCTCTTGGATCATGAATCGGCATTCTGATTTCTTTGAGTACCAAATCCCCTTTCTTTAAGCCCCTGTTTTTAACTCTCTTGTTGAATGCTCGAGCTATTCTTCTTTGATAACCTTGAACATTGTTAGGGCCTTCAATCTCTTCTCCTCAATTAGTGATAGCTGCTCATATCTATCCCTCATCCAATCGACTTCTGCTAGTTGGCTTTCCATAACTACCCTTAGTGAATGTATCTCTAACTCAATTGGTAACACTGCTTCCATACCATACACTAATGAATAAGGCGTAGCCCCGGTTGATGCTCTAATGGATGTGCGATAGCCCCACAATGCCAGAGACAACTTCTCATGCCAATCGTTGTACGTATCAGTGGTCTTCTTCAAAATGGTCTTTAAATTCTTGTTAGCTGCCTCTACTGCTCCATTAGTCTGCGGACGATAAGGAAAGGAATGGTGATGTACTATACCATATTTCTTAAGAAGCTCCTCAGTCTCTTTTTTGAAATGTTGCCCATTGTCTCAAATAAATTCCCGTGGCACTCCATACCGGTAGATGATGTTGCACTGTATGAACTTGGCAACCTGCTTAGCATTCAAAGTCTTGTACGACGCTGCTTCTACCCATTTGGTAAAGTAATCTATGGCCACCAATATGTACTCGTGCCCATTCGAGGCCGCAGGAGTGATCTTGCCGATGATATCAATGCCCCATGTTGCAAATGGCCATGGCGATGATATGGTAGTGAGTGGCATGGATGGCTGATGCTTACCACTTGCAAACACCTGGCACTTATGGCTTTTCTTAACATGTTTAGCACAATCACTTTCTAAGGTCAACCAATAGTAGCCCAATCTCAAAATCTTCTTCGCAAGCATATACCTATTCATATGTGGAGCCCCAGCCCCTTCATGTATTTCCTGAATGATCCGTTCTGCTTCATCTTCTGTTACACACAAGAGATGGACACCGTCAAAAGACCTTTTATACAATCTCCCACTGCACAAGATGAACTGGCTAGCCAGCCTTCTCAAAGTTCTTCAGTCAACATAGGATGCTTCTGGTGGATACTCCCCTTTTTCTAAGTACTGTTGAATATCATGATACCACGACTTCCCGTCGTTTGGTTCTCCTTCCCTTAGGGCGCAACAGTAGATGGGTTCTTCTCTAGATTCAATGATCATCGGTGTTACTCCCCCTTCTATTGGGATCTCTGCCATAGATGCTAGAGTGGCTAAGGCATCCGCAAACTTGTTCTTTTGCCTAGACAGGTAAAAGAATTTTATTTGACGGAATTCTTTCACCAGTGTCTCTAGATAATCTTGATATAGCAGCAGCTTCTCATCCTTAGTCTTCCATTCCCTTTTAGTCTGGCATATGATAAGGGCTGAATCCCCATACACTTCAAGCTCTTCTACTCCCAAGGCCAATGCTGATTCTAAAGCTAGAATGCAAGCTTCATATTCAGCTATGTTGTTGGTTGCCTTAAAGTTCAATTTCACTACCACGGGTATCATCACATCTTCTGGCGTTTCCAGACAAACTCCTATACCACATCCTTTCCTATTCAATGCTCCATCAAAGTGCGATTTCCATATTTTCTTCTCAACCACAAGGATTTCTTCATCCGGGAACTGGTAATTGCCATTGTCTGCTTGTGAAGTAGCACATTCTGCCAAGTGTTCTGCTATAACTCTTCCTTTTACTGATTTCTGCAGTATATACTGAATGTCGAATTCTGACAATAACAATAACCACCGCGCTGTTTTATAGGACAAAGTAGGCTTCTCAAGCAGATACTTCAATGGGTCCATTCGACTGATCAAGAGTACTTGGAAAGACATCATGTAATGGCGAAACTTTTGAGTTGCCCATACCAATGCCACGCATGTCTTTTCCAAAGCACTATAGTTCACTTCATAATCTGTCATCTTCTTGCTGAGGTAGTAGATGGCATTCTCTTTCAAGGATTCTTCAAGATATTGAGCTAACATAGCTATGTCTTTTCCAAAGCACTATAGTTCACTTCATAATCTGTCATCTTCTTGCTGAGGTAGTAGATGACATTCTCTTTCAAGGATTCTTCAAGATATTGAGCTAACATAGCTCCCATCGCGGTTTCGGTGACAGTTAAGTAGAGTAATAACGGTTCACCTTGTCGCAGGGGAACCAATATTGGTGGGTTGCTCAAATACCTTTTGATGGTATCAAACGCCTCTTAACATTCCTCATTCCACTTAGTCGGTACATCCTTCTTTAGCAGCTTGAAAATCGGCTCGCAGATAGTCGTCAACTGAGCTATGAAACGGCTGATAAACTGAATTCTTCCCAAAAATCCCCGGATTTCCTTTTCTGTCTTTGGTGGTCGCATCTCCATGATGGCTTTGATTTTCCCCAGATCTACTTCTATCCCTTTCTATGTGATCATAAAACCAAGCAGCTTTCCAGCAGTCACTCCAAATGCACATTTCTGAGGGTTCAAACGCAGCTTGTACTTGATAATTCTTTCAAAGAACTTCTTCAGAGCAACTAAATGTCCTTCCCTATCCACAGACTTCACGATCATGTCATCCACATATACTTCAACCTTCTTGTGAATCAGATCATGCAGCAGTGTGGTAGCCATTCTTTGGTATGTCGTGCCAGCATTCTTAAGGCCGAAGGGCATAACCCGATAACAAAATGTCCCCCATTGTGTGATGAAGGCAGTCTTTTCCATATCTTGAGAAGCCATTTTGATCTGGTTGTAACCCGAAAAACCATCCATAAAAGACAAGTGTGCATGGCCGGCAGTGTTGTCGACCAATACATCTATATGAGGCAGAGGGAAATCATCCTTAGGACACGCCTTATTGAGATCTCTAAAATCAACACACATTCATACTTTCCCATCCTTCTTAGGCACTGGAACGATGTTGGCTAACCATTCTGGGTACTCCACTACTTGCAAAAATCCGGCATTTATCTGCTTGACCACCTCATCCTTAACCTTCAAGGCCCATTCTTGCTTCATTCTCCGCAACTTCTGCTTGACTGGCTTCATGTTCGAATCAGTGGGGATGAAGTGCTGCACAATGTCGGGATCAATGCCTGGCATATCTTGGTACGACCATGCGAAAGCTTCAATATTCTCTTTCAAAACCTCTACCAATGATTCTCTCTCTTGCGGCGACAGTTTTGATCCAATTTTAATTATTTTAGGTGATTCATCCGTCCCTAAATTGATTGAAATTAATTCATCCATGTTAGGTTGAGCGTGCCCCTTTCCATATTGCTCGTCGAGCTCAGGAGGAACATCCTCTCGCGGGTCTATATTCATGCCATACAAATCCAGAGATGATAAAAAAGAGACACTGCAAGAGAGATGAGAAGAGAATGAATACTTCTTTTATTAATTGAAGGTTAAATAACAGAACACAGAAGATGAAACAAACTAACACTCATACCTCCTTAAATGAGGTTAAGGTTTTTATTGGAAACAAGAAAATCCTACACTATTACAAAAAAAAACAGGGAAATCCTATTCTACTAGAGACACCTACAAGTTATCATCAGATGGAAGTGACTCGATCCCCTCACAATCATGGATGAAAGGACAATCTTCAAAGCCCTAGTTTGGTAAAGGTGGAGTTGTAGGTTCAATTTGATAGATCGCCTCGACTTCATAAGTATGCAATTCGAGACATAGAATCGCCTGCTCGAACATATCTATCATGGCACCAACATCAAGGTCTTCAACCCAATCCTTTTCTTTCTTACGGGTCTCACTAGTAACAAAATCATCATCCATTGAAGCAGTAAGAGAGCACCATCATCACCGAAGAAAATCTCAAACCCAGGTACACTGATCTTCTGATCCTCAAGGTAGCACGGTTCAGGGAAACCACAATATGGAAAGTCATCACCCTCCTTGACGAAAGCCCCATTCAAAGTTGGTCTGTATGGCTCAAGGGTTGAATCAGGGGTTCGTCCTTTCGCCCTCACAGAGTTTTTCTCTTTCTTCTTTTGAGTCATTTTCTTCTTATCTTCCTTAGTGGGTTGATAGCCTAGCCCATAAGGATGGATAGCAGACGGGTACTTCAAAACTTCAGCCATGCCTTGCAACCTTCGGCCCAATCCCATTCCAGGGAAGAATATCATTCCTTTCATGATCTGTCCTACGTACAGATTCCCATGAGGATTATAATCAAGAGGTATCAACTCCTTTTGCTCGGGCTCTCCTTCGATAGCCTGTACATACTCGAACCCTGACAGTAACATTTCTGACGACTCCTGGCTGATCTCACAAATTGGCACTCGACTATTTCGGTTCATTTCCATATCTCCCTTCAAAGTGACCACTGACCCCTGATAAGGAAACTTAATCTTTTGATAAAGTGACGACGGTACAGCCCCAGTCGGATGAATCCACGGTCTTCCCAAAAGCAGATTAAAACTGGCTGGCACATCTAGGATCTGAAAATCAATTTTGAATTCAACTGGCCCAATAACAACTGGAAGAGTCACCATTCCCACAACTTCTCTGCGAGTGTTGTCATAAGCCCTGACAGGCTGTCCTGATGGCGAAAATTCAGATGGTTTAATCCCCAATGTAGTAGTAGTACTGAGTGGGCATACATTCAATGCTGACCCATTGTCAACTAAAACTGAGGGAACCCTCTTTCCCATGATATCCACTGTGATGTATAAAGCTTGCAGATGATTATTCCCACTCTCAGGTAAGTCAGATTCAGTAAATGAGATGGACGGTCCATGATGAACCGGATTTACCAAACCTACCAAACCCTCAGGGGACGTATCAATAGGAACCTGCACCTGATTCAACAAATGAAGCACTGTCTGCCTGTGTTTCTGTGAAGCCATGAGCAATCCCCAAATGGTAATGTTAGCCTGTGTTCTCTTCAACTGTTTCAGTATTTCTTCTTCTTCTTCTATGACATCTGATCGCTGACCCTTCTCTAATTCCCCCAATGGATTACTGGCTTCCAAATGAGTTGGCTTGAAATGGCGCCCGCCTCGAGTCAGATGGTCTACTTCCCAATCACTAGCCCATAGATTCTCTATGGTTTCAGGTGTGTTCATGAGATCCTCCCATTCAATCATACCAATCAAATCTCTACCTTCCCCGGTGATCTTCGCGACTGAAGAGGTTCTATTCTCAAACTGTTTCTGCATGATATCCTGACTCAACCCTTCGGGTGAAGAAGGAATAACTGGTTCAACTTCTTCAGGCAAATCATCCCACCCCGTTGGAATGATAGGCTCATCAGAAATCTTTCTCGATGAATAGAGCACATAATAATCAAATTTACCGCTTGATTCTCCTAACAATCAGACCTTCGGGTCTCCCGCTAGATATCTCTCCTTCAACTGACGTTGAGATTTCCCACTTCTGGGAGCTTCTTCAAGAACTTCAGGTTGCTCAGGTTCTTCATACTGATACAACTCTCCATCATCAAGTAAATCTTGAACCAATTTCCCTAAAACTCTGCAATTCTCCGTGTCATGCCCGAAGATGTTGTGGTACTGGCAAAAAGGCTTATGGAAGCGGGGTATGAGTGGGGTAATGAGGCCTTGGGATCGGGCCTGGTAAAAGGCTTTGGTTAGGGTAGTTTTGAGTGGGACATATGGGCGGATTGGGTGACGAATTTTTGGGTCGTCGAGGCCCAGGGCATTGATTTGAGCTGGTGGTGGTACAGCATGGGTTGGGAGAGGATTACTGGTGACATTTGGTTGACTCGGTGGATTTGGTGGGGCAATGACTTTCTTGTCAATGAGGTCTTGGATTTCATGACGAAGGCGCATGCATTGGTTGGTGTGATGGCCCTTAGATTGGTGGAACTGACAATACTCATTTTCTTTGAAATTTCTGGGCAAATGATCTGGAAGAGGCCGGGGTTCCAAAGGGGTAAGGAGACCACGTGCCTTCAATTTCTCAAGGACACGTTCTAGGGTCATGTATAGATTGGTGAACTGACGGGTTGGCTCTAGCTTGGAATGAGCGATTTGGTTGGGTAGCTTGAATAGGTTGAGCGATGGCATTGACTTCAAGGTTGGGTTTGCGGTTGAGAAGTGGTTGGCGATTTCTGAAAGGTTCTTTGGCCTTGAGAGCCCCACTAGCCAGAGCATCTTCAACTTGACTGCCAGCAATAACAAGGGCCTTGAAGTTAGGGAAATACTGCGAGAACAAATACTTGTTGTAAATGGGCAAGAGACTCTTCAGTACCATCTGCACTTGCTCTTCATTTGTGGGCCTGTGGGTCATCTGCGAAGCTTTCGCCCTCCATCTGGAAATGAAGGCAGAGAAACTCTCCCTCGGTTCCTGCTTAGTAGTCTCAAGATCCCTACGAGTCACATCAATCTCAGTGTTGTACTTGTAGTGATTAGTGAACTCATTGCAAACATCCTTCCATGTCTTCAACTTAGTCCCATCTAAGGATAAAAACCACTTCGAGGCTGACCCTTTCAGTGATTCATGAAACATCTGAGCCAACAACTCATCATCGGCTCCACGAGGTTGCATCGCCCTCACATACATCTTCAAATGGGTTTTAGGGCAACCCATCCCATCAAACTTCTCTAATTCCGGCATCTTAAAACTGAACGGCATACGAGCCTTGGGGAACAGTGAAAAAGATGTCACATCAACCATGTCATCAGACCGACGCATCCCCTTCAGGGCTTTCTCTAAGGCTTCAACCTTACTCGACAACAGGATCGGATCCCCAGAGAGGAACCTAGATCCACTGGGCTCGCTAACACCATTTTGATTGGCTTAGATTTGGCTCCTGCCTGGCCTTGGCACTGTCATCAACTTGGGATGGGATAGGTGGATCAGAGGTACTCTTCGGGTTCTCTAAGTGGGCCTCCCTATCCTGATCTGTACTGGTCTGTTTATCTTGGGACATTTTCTTAATCTGTTCAGTCTCACGGGCCAGGGCATCAATTCGGTCCATGATAGCATTCAACACTGTAGCAGTGGTACTGGATTCTCCGTCAGCCATTGAGGATACACTCGGGGGTTCAACACTAAAAAGACGCCCTCTAGAATCACGACGCCAGGCCAGAATTCTACACCATGAAATGGGCTTTTTTTAGAAAAAACGGACGAGTCCATGATGCTCAAAACCTATTGACAGACTATCAAAGAGGTGCTATCCAAATAGAAAGAAAGAGAAAGGAGAAAACCGTCCTATCATAATTCTGATTCACTTCCCTATTTCACAAGGGCACTTCCTTAGAAATTAGGAAATAAATCAAAATCACCAATAGGGGAATAAAACATGATAAGCCAAACAAGGCACAAAGAGCAACACCAATGACCAATCCTTCATTCTCAGGACACTTTCCTTTGAATCGAAGGTCTTACTCAAAACAAGCCAAAACAACCTAATCACAGAAAAGGGTATGTACCTTTAGAATATTCTCTTCCATCCTCAAAATAGTCCTTTCGTTCCAAGGACTAAAATCCTTAAAATAAAGGGCCTATATTAAAAATATCAAAGTTTATCTAAGGGTGACATATCCCTAAGTTCCAGCATTCACAAACAAGGCTCACATTAAATTGGGACAATTTCGGCAGCATAACGACGCAATTATGTGCTAAAAGAAATTTGGCAGCATAACGACGTAGGTATGTGTCAAGGGAAATTTTGACAGCATAACGGTACAGTTAAATACCAAAAGGAATTTCGGCAGCATAACAGTACAACTGTGTGTCAAAATTTTGGCAGCATAACAGGTGTGTGCAAGCACTGTGGGGTAGAGTGTCTTACAGGCTGTCTACATGGACTAATGCAAAAGGTGGGTTCAAAGGTTCCTATTGCAGACCAATCCATATACCTAACCACATGTGACACATGGCGTGCCGCGTGGGTCAAACAGTACTGATTGGTCATTGATATACCCCGAAGGGTACTTGACAATAGGTTGATGGCTTCGTCATGATTGCCCTAGTGTCGAGTGGAGACAGGGATCAGGACTAGACCATCGTTTGGCAAGGCAACATCGTCCTATCACACAATGACATGCAGCTAATATAACTAAAATGATATGCAGTCACACAAATGCAAGTGGTTGATTTTAATTAATTTAAGAAATTAAATAGCCCAATTAAATTAATTGAAGTTTAGCCCTCGACATCCCCAGCGGAGTCGCCAGTTCTGTGGACCAGCCTTTTGACGGGCTTTGATGGTATCCACATCATCACTGGGCGATGTGATTACGGGGGTTGAGAAATCGAACAAAGGAGTCGCCACCTTATTTTTAAGGAATAAGGAAACCATAAAAATATTTTATTTTCAATAAAACAAACTCCATTAATGGAAAAGCAGTCTACAAACCAGAGATGGATCCGGGGGCTAGGTTACGACATGGGAAGGTTCCAAGCTTTCGCTTGTAGGCACCCACCTCGCCCTAATTAAAGGACTTCTAATTTATTTGGGCTATTTAAATCCTTAATGCAAACAATCCTAAATAATCTAATCAACCAAAAAAATAGTGATATAAATGCATTATTCTATATTAGTTATATTAATAATAAAAAATATATACAAACAAACCCTAAAAACCTAGAATACCCTACGGGCATCCTAGGGCGGACTTGAGCCCTATTAGCACCTACGTAACTTACTAGTATCATCTAGCAAGTATCAAAGTCCACGTAGTTCGACTACACTAGGACTCTCCTATTGTAATCGATCACATCATCAAAGGTATTTCAACCTAATTCAAGACTCTAACTTCGAGAGTTTTTATTCTTTCAAAATCATTTATTTGAAATCATTTCAAATTAAAAGACATTCATAAAATCCAAATATTCCAAATAATTCTTATCTTTAGAATTCAATTCCAATTAAAAATCTTTTTCAAAGATTTTTAAGAAAACAAATCATATGGGTAGGAATCTCATTCCTAGATAAAAATCTTTAAAACATTTCAAATCTTTTTGAAAATCATTTAATAATCAAATATCTCATAAAATCAGGTTTATTTCATAAACATTACATCAAAAATCTTTTTATAAAATATATCGAAGGTTGACTCTCAAATTGATTAAAATACTCAAATCTGAGTATGACTTTTACAACAAAGGAAATTCCTAGGAAGGTCAAGTGACCTTCCTATACCTAGGGTCTCTAACAAGCCCTAAAGTTATTCTAAAGTCCTAAAAATACTAATGCAATGCATGCTGAAATTTAAACAAATAAGCATGTAATCAATTCTAATAATGCATGAAAATGCTCCTAAATGCACACTAATTAATCTATGTGAACCTAAGCATATTTCTAAGTTGGATTTGACCTTAAAATAATTTTTAGAAGTGATTTAAGGGCATAAACAAATCCGAACAGATTTGAATATGAACCTTTAATCATTCTAAAAAACCATGAAAACAAAGAAACAAAAATTGTGACAATGACCTAGCATGCTTTCTACATGAATATACTACTTGATTTTTATAACTATTTGATGCTTTCTACATGACCTAGTATAGAAATTGTGACAATGACCTAGTATATTCTTGCTTTCTACATGAATATACTACTTGATTTTTATAACATACTATATAACTATTTGATGCTAAAGTTTTGGAATTGATTTTTATAGAAATGCCTGCTTATAGGTTTTTGGTTCATTGTATATTGGAATTAGCTTTAGTC
>JAESVK010000729.1:0-15371 GCA_017140935.1 Hamamelis virginiana | reverse complement strand
CCAAGTGTATGATGTCTGCATTAAATTGTTGTTTATAATGAATATCCTATTTCTTGAATAGTTGGTTAAATTTATATTGTAA
Source organism: Hamamelis virginiana (assembly GCA_017140935.1). Lineage (NCBI taxonomy): Eukaryota > Viridiplantae > Streptophyta > Magnoliopsida > Saxifragales > Hamamelidaceae > Hamamelis > Hamamelis virginiana. The sequence continues at coordinate 15,289 of JAESVK010000729.1, read as the reverse complement.
AATTTTCCATTCAGGTCACTCTTCAGTGTTACTGAGATGAGTAAGAACTGTGATGAATTAATACTAATGATATAATTGAGTTGAACTCTGAATTCCAGTTTGTCTATATTTCAGTAAGATTATAAACAATCCTTGTGTATTTTACACAAAATCAAATCTCAATCATCCCATTAATTTTCTTTCTTTTATCTTCTCTAAACAACTTTTGGAAAGGATTTCTTGTTTCTCTCTGACCGCTTATCTCTGTGGACACAACCATGGGACTCCATGAAATATTATGCTTGCAACGGTAGATCCTACGCTTGGGATTGAATTGCACTTTATACGCGCAAGCATTTTTGGCGCCGTTGCCGGGGATTGGCAACAATTGAGAAGTAGTCAATTCTGAAGTAGCTAGAGGTAACTTGCAAGTCCGGTAAGTTTCTTCACTTGATAGTTGTTTAGCCATTGTAATTATCATCAGAGTGCTCCTTCTTAATTAGTGCATGTCCAATTGGATTCGAGACGAATTCAATAGGCTTGCAAGAGTTAATCAAGAGGACTCAGTAAATAGAAGTTCTAATTTTTCTGTAAGTAGCACACTTGAATCGTTTCCAATGGAATTTCCCCAGATGGAGAACCCTCACTTTGATCCTGAACAAGTTATTAATTCTCAAAATACTGAAGGAAGTGGAAGTGGAATTGGAAATAATACTGGTATAGGTAGTGGGCAAAATCAAGCTGTCAATGGTCAGAATTTTAATGTACCACCTTAGGTAGTTGGTAGGGTAGTTCATAATCAATACCCTCAGTACCAAGCCTTACATCAACCATTGGCCCCTCAGCGAAGAACTCTTAGAGAAACTCTTCACCCTCAGAGATATTCTCTGCTTAGTTGTATCGTGCTGCTTCGTGACGCAGTAGAATTTCCTATAAAACCTGATATGGTGAGACTCCTATCCCTGTACCATGGGTTTGAGTCAGAGGATCCATATGAGTTCATGCATGATTTTGAAGAAGCATGCGGTACGATGCTGTATATTGGCGCACCACATGATATAATTTGTTTGAGGATGTTTTCTTTCTCTCTTAGAGACTTAGCTAAGAAATGGTTGATGTATCTTAGGGAGAACACTATTTTCTCATGGACTCAATTGCAACAACAATATTTTGATAAATTTTTCCCACCAGAGAGGACTAATGCTTTAATGAAGGCATTGCAATGTTTTACTCAGAAAACCAATGAATCTTTTGCCAAAACTTGGGAACGATTCAAAAGTTTAACTTATGTAATTCCTCATCATGGCATGGATTTAAGCCAACTCATAAATTACTTTCATCAAGGTTTATCTTCGGATACTAAAATGTTTATTCAAATGATGAGTAATGGCATGTTTTTCGAAAAGAGTCCTGGCGAGGCTTGGGATCATTTGGATTTCTTTTCTGCACGAGCACGTGATTAGGAAGTTAATACTATCCCAGAAACCTCTCGAACCCCAACAGCTAGTGGTAAATTTACTGTAAAAGAACCAGATGAGACTCAGGCTAGATTAGCTCAATTGATAAAGAAAGTAGAAGCCTTGGAAATGAAGAAAGTAAATGAAGTTTCTACATTACCTGTTTCTAAGGAAGCTGAATTCTGTAATTTGTGTAATATACAAGGGCATTCAATTGATGATTGTCCCTCGTATCCTACTTTCAAAGAGTCTTGTAATGACCAAGTCAGTGTAAATGCCATTTACCAAGGATCACAATAGAAAGTTTCAAATGTTCCTTATGGAGAGACTTACAATTCAAACGGGAGAAATCATCCAAATTTCAAATGGAGAAATGAAAATGCAGGTCCTTCATGCAGGTCTTTCCATTCTTCCTTCATCTGCAGCCATTGATTTCAAGCACTTCGAGTTTTGTTCTTAGATATATGCTACTATTATTGTTGCTTTAAGGAATTTTAAAGTGGGATTGTTCCGCAAAAAATATTAGTTTTATTTTTTTTTCTAGGATTTTTTTGAGCATTTATATCTTGTTTCATTGGTTTCATGGAATATTAGAAATGTAAAAGTGGTATCAAGTTTTACAGAGATACAAGTATCTCTGTAAAACCCAAGTGCAATGTTTTTTTTTTTTTTTAAAACCATATATACATGACTCAGATCATGAAGAATCTAGCATTTCACGATAGTGATGAAATCAACTATTTGGCTAAGTTGTTTATATTGAATCAAAACCATTTTCCCTAAACGGGTTGGTTTTTCAGTTTTAGTTCACCATAGAAGCACAATGGCAAGTGCACCAAACATAGCTTCCCCAATGAACTAGTAGCAAACTTAGACCTAATTGAATTTTAAGAGAATGCATGTGCAATATTTATCCATTCCCCTGAGCAAAATATCATCATCAAGATGCGCAGCCAAACATTTTTCGAACTACATCTATCAGTAAGATAAAACTCATCCCACTTATCTAGCTCGTCATCTAGAACACAGAGATTCAAACAAAAATTCGATAAACAGAGTCATGACTAAATCTAAATGTAAACCAATAATGTGACGCCCTCAACGAGTCATGACTTTGCTTTTTGAATCAAATATAAAAAAAACGACCACAATGAGTCACGAGTCTGCTTAATAGTCTTTTTTTTATTATCAAGAATCATGCCCAGAAAGGTGTCTTCTTCAATGTTTCATAGTGTGCCGCACGAATCTTTGCATCATGAATCAATGACACAGTTGCATTGAGATTACACCTAAAACTGTACAAATAATTATCTTTCCTCCTTGGATCCTCTTTTTCTTTCATCTTCACTGTAGATAAAAGATTGAATTATGTAAATAATATAGAATAACTGAATTTGTTATCAAAGAAACATACACCAATGTCAATACATAAAATCAACAAATCCACAATAGTTCACATAATTTACATATGTACAACAAGTTCGTATCCAAATATTGATTTTCATAATTTCGTGACATGTATCAACAACTGTATTAAATAAGTATTATAATACCAACCCCTTATGTAATGATTCGACATATACATCATATATCACAAATGAAATTGTTTTTCAAATATCTAGAGTGTCATGACACATCAAAGTAGACAATATTTGAAATAAAGAACATGTCCACAAACAAACAATGGGGAATGAAAAATTGATAATACAAATAGTCAATACTCTTAGCGTACATAATACATTCCATCACTTCAGAAATAGTAGGATTGATAGTCTATTTTTCATCCAAATTAAGGAATTCGAACATTTAGTTTTCAACAACATAACCCCATGTGTATGCCCATTAACAATTTCATACCAATACAAACCATAACATAAGACATTTATCCCCTAACAAACTATTAACCCAACTACAAACCAAAAATTGGACTAGTCATGATTCTGACAAATAATGTCTACAGGAATAGCTTTTAATCATATAGTCATGACTCAAGTACACCATTCATATAAATATGAAATGTAATAAACGTGGAAATAAAAAAAAAATAAAGGGTTTAATTTCTCTAAACATATAAATCACAATGTTCTCTTGGTCTATCATTAATCAATCCAATATGAAGTTGAGATACTAAGCTGAACGAATTTTCCATTTCTTTTTTCAATCAATGTAGATAGGTTTTGAGATATCTGTTACATTCTCATATTCATATAATTTTTGCATTTTAAAAAATCATTATATAAGTTACACTATTATACAAATTTATTTAAATTTTTTTTTCACATTAATTGCTTATCAACAGGGAGTCATGGCATAACATCACAGCCCTGATTGCTTGCAATCACAGGCTCTAAATTGGTAGTTGATATAGCTAAATGCACGGTAATAGTGAAGTAATTCAATAAGTTTTGCGTAGATAGTTCATTAATGTTATTTTATTTGTATTGTAGGTTTTTGGCCTTTTGAAGCCCAATTTATGTCTTCCGATGAAGCGTGGTTCGCAATCGAAGGTTTGGACAACTTTGAGGGAGCATCGAGCATCAATCTGAGGCTGTTTGGAGGAATTGTAGGTAAGTTATCGATAGGCAATTGAGGGTATTGATAGATAGCAGCCCTTGTAATCCAAAAATGCAATTTCGTGCAAGGCCTATCGATAGGTAACTTTACCTATCGATAGATGATGGCTTCTGGTTTTCCAATTTTCAATTTCAAGTTTGATCTATCGATAGGAGGGAATCCGGTATCGATAGCTGTCAGCCCCTGTCTCCCATTCTTAGCAGCAAAACTTTCGTCTATCGATAGTGTATTATCCATGTATTGATAGATGTCCCCTTCTATTCCCTGGCGATTTGGATTCTCCGCATTCTCTATCGATAGGTTCTCATCACCTATCGATAGAGATTCATTCTTCAAAGCCTGGCGATGCCCTTCTCTGTGTTCTCTATCGATAGGCACCTTGCGCACTATCGATAGCCGCCTTGTGCACTATCAATAGCCACCTGTCTGCTCCGAAAATTAAGCTTAGCATATTTGTAATAATTGTGTGAATGAGGGATATTTTCGTCTTTTTGCTCCTTGTCTTTTAGGGGGGTATAAATAGTAGCCTTTATGGAGTAAAGACAAGTTTTTTTTTTTTTACTTTTGGTCATTAGCTTATAAAGGTGCCTTTTGTTTTCTTTTGATTTCTTGCACTTTTTTGGAAGCCAAACACTACTAAATCTACTCCAAAGGGCTTACGTTCGAACCATGACGTGGAGGAGCGTTCAAGGATCGCCGATCTACTGCATGGCCGGCTAGGTCACTTGGTGATGGGGTTTGGAGAGGATTTTGGGTGAGGTTTTTAGTCACCATTTTGTAATCAATGTTATTAATTATTGGGATAGATTTGTATTTGGGAACTTTTGTACTTAAACCGCTTTTATCTTGAAATGTATTAGTTTTCTGTGATTGCTTTTACATTCAAATACAAATGGTATTTACTTTAATGAATGATTGAGTTAATGATGATTTGATTGTTAGCATAGGTTATGCATTATTGTTAAGTTTTGATAGTCTATGGCTTATGATTAATCATTACACACTTGATCATTCATATCTTTTAGGATAACCTAATCTTGTAGTTTAGGTTTCCATTATTGTAACACCCCACACAGGGTAACCCCTATGCGTAAATGCCACAGTGACATAAAACACCAAGCGCTTATCTTTTGAGTAATTTCTTTTTAAAATTAACACAGTTTAAAACAGTTTTTCAAAATACGCGTGCGGAAGTCTTTAAATATTTTTTTTTTCAACATCTCAACAATTAAAGATAGCGCTGAGTACTAGTTTGTATCCTGAGTACAGTCCCGTAATGTACCCAAATTCCAAAAACATCCATTTAGTTTACTGAGTTGGATAGAGTCTCATGCTGATAACGTGTCATCCTCTTAAGGAAAACACATAGCAGAAAAATAAACAAACACCAGGGTTTACGTGGTTCGGCAAAATTGCCTACGTCCACGGTGAGTCATTTTTATTATTGTAATTCATATTACAAGAATACAATATCTTCTTGTCTCAATACATTCAGAAATATTCACATCCTTCCATATTCTCATATCTGTCAACAAATTTTATCATCAGCCAAATATCACATAAATAAATCATCATATCTGTAATTCATTTATATATATTACAGAATATATCCATCACTTTTTCACAATAAATAATTTTACAGTACATGCATGCTTTATGCATATGACAGATATATGATGCAATGCTCATGCAGTCATACCTGTCATTTTCTCTGTTCTGCTTTTCCTACAAAACATCAACCATTCACACTGATGGTAACCTTATTTTAGGATTCACCATTTTACCATTTCATCATAACATCATAACATCATAACAGATGGCTACCTCATTTTTAAGGTACTCAACCATCTTACCACAACAGCATCCCCGCCTTTTTAGGATGTATATCACCCAGTCCCCGCCTTTTTAGGACCTACCGTGATTGTCACTCATTGACAAGAGGATTTACGTACTGTTTTTAGCAAGGGTGATATATTAGTGCACTAACTGTTTCCAGGATCTTTTGTCCATCGGTGGTATCTCAACTCATCGTTTCCACAGTTACAAAAATAATCATAAATGCATATGATTTTCTATGCAATATATCTCACATGTAACTGTGTCTCATGCCAGATGCAATTATTATATGCAATACATATGGCATACATCTCATATCAACAATTCATGTATGTCAATTCGTACATACATTTCATAGTATATCAGCTCAACATATATCTCATATCAACAGTTATATCAGTGATATACAAATAAATCATTCTGCTCACTCAACTTGAGCCACCACATGTAACTGTGCCACTGTAACACCCCGTACTTCTTCAAGTAACAATATTGTCCGCTTTGCCTGCACGCGTAACATGCGCGCCCATATACGCATATTCACATGACAAGTGTACGGTTTTATTTTCTCAAAATACATTGTTACTATGAGATGTATGGAATTTACTGTTAAGCCTAGTCACTTTCTCATAACATCATCACCACATGCCATATGCCAATTTTATGTGCAATAATTATGGCAAATATCACAAGTATGTATTTTATACATAACAATTAACATGCTTCATCATTTTATTCATAATAATAACAGCATGTTATAAACTTTACAAATATCACATGCATATATTAACAGTTTATATATATGCCAATATGATTTCCCTAACTTGTATTTCTAAGATCTTTCACTAATCATCCTGATTTTATAAAAATCAATTATTCATGATTTTTAACTATTTTCCAAAGACTCACAATTTGGAAGATAGTTAATTTTCTATCCACATGTATTTTCTATACAATAATCCATTCTAGGACACTTATTTGATTTTTGTAGAATTTATCAAGTTTTGTTAGATTGAAAAGTCTTACTAGAATAGTCAAAATACCATGAGGTCACATGGTAAGCCTTATGGTGCACCTTCACTATGCTCCATAATTTTCTAGGTTCTTTCATGCCTCCCAAACAGCAACTTTTGTACCCATTAATATCAACTTAATTTAATAGGATTTTTAAAAATAATTCCAAGTCAAAATGATATTCACAAGCACTAATTTGCAATCGAGGGTGTATGGTTTACTATGCACCTTCATAGCACAGGATTATACATGCACACTCACGTACATGTTACGTCAATATTTTCCATCTTTTTGGCCAACTTGGCACACTTATATCTCCTTCGTTACTCATCCGATTTGGATGATTCAAGATGTTATAGAATCTGTGTGATACAAACTTTCAAAATATCATGGTGGTGTATAACACCTCCCATCCGAACATATTTAAAAATGATACCAAAGTAGGCTCGTTAATAAAATTTCAGATTTTTCGGCAACTTCGGTTCTCAATTTCTCTCACAATTCACATCCAATTGAAGTGATTCAAATCAATCTATACCATATATGTAAAAATCATAATTTTTCGATAAACTATGAAAATACACCTTGTGTCTACTATTAAAACTTCATGGAAGCTTTCTCTCTCTAGAAATTCTCATTCACCCATAGATCTTTTTCCATGATTCTTGTCTCTAAAAATCCATAAATTCAAGCTTTACAATATACTCAAATTTCAGAATTTTCGGACATATACACAATATAATACAAATTTTCAAAGTTTCAGTATTTCTAAACTTCAGAAAATTATAGAAATTAATCTACTCATCGGAAAATTCCCAAATTTGGTACACATGATCCTGAGTTGATATAGTTGATGGGAAAAATAGTCCCAAAGTTTCAGCTTTTCATTTTTATATAAAATAAAAATCCAAGATTTGAAATCCCCATACATATATATATATATCATATATAGGTAAGTCATTATTTCATCATTAAATCATACCATATTCAATCCAAAAATTGAAATATAATCAAAATAGAAATACTATCTCACCTCACTAAGCTCAAAATTATGCAATTAAATTACCAATTATTCTGCGTTTGTGCAGCTCCATCTTCCCCTTAGCTTCTCATTTTTCTCTCCTTCTCTTTCTTTTCCAAGTCTTCTCTCTTATTTTTCCTTCTCCTCTTCTCCGACTCTCCTTCCCTTCCTCTGAGCTCTCTCATTCCCTTCCTTTTATCTTCCCTTCTCCCTCCTAACTCCCTTCTCTATCTCACTTTCTTCCCCCACTCCCTTATTATTATATTATATATATATATAATATAATAAAACACCCCACTCATCTAGCTACTCCCAAGCACTCCAAAAAATGCCGACCCACTATTATTTTCTTTCTCTCCCTTATCTCTTATCATGTCTCCCTCCCCCATACTATATATATATATATATATATAGACACACACACACACATACACACACACACCCACCACTTCCGTCAATTCATATTAATTATATTAATATAAATTCTTATATTATTATATTAATAACACTCAATTAAATTCCACCACTTGCCGACACAATAATGCATTTCAATTATAATGCATTACTCCACCACTTGTCGACACAATAATGCATTTCAATTATAGTGCATTCATAATACTCTCATGCATCATTCTCAAAAAGTGTCCACATGGCACACTATGGCCAATAACAAAATTCCATGTGTGCAATAAATAAAATAAAATAATAATAATTAAGAAAATTTACTATTGAAAATTTCGGGGTCTTACAATTATCCCATATTTTAATAGCATTTCATATTACAAATGGTGATTACTTTCTTGCCCTAATCCGAACCAACCCCGTTACATTTCTCCATTTTATCTTACCTTTTAATCTAGTTTAGTGTGTTCTTAATTTCTAATTAGGAACTTAATCAACCAATCAATCAATCAACTTTAAAATCACCCTCACTAGTTTAACTTCTTATAAATTCCTAACTTGATTCAACAAATGTTCTCTGTGGACGACCCACACTCCCTTTGATTAATCGAATTGAGGTTAAATTTTAGCTCGAGTGTGGTATTATAAATCTTTTAAATCTTGGCGCGTGGCATGGAATTAACCTCCCTCGCCGTGGCGCGGCCAAATTTTGGCGCCGTTGCCTGGGAGTGTGCGTTGAATTGAATAAAAGTTCTAAGGAACTATTCTAGTTGTAATTAGAAATTCTTTTTTGTTTATATTATTTTCTTTTTCTTTCGTAGCTTTGATCTACTTGTTCTCATTTCAGGTCACCTTATCTAGGTACTTCCACCTTGCTAAGCTTGCGCGCTAAAAAGCCCTCAAAGGCTAAATTGCTAAAATTTGCTAAAACAGGTTGGATAGGACCACATAAAGACTAGCGATCTGGAACGAGGGGAGTTCTCTTAGCTCTATTCTTTCTTTCTTTTTTTTCTTAATTCTTGCATTCATTATAGTCATTAAGCATATTGTGGGTGGGTTGTAGTAGAGCTTGCATGCACGGTAGACGTTCACTTTCTCAGGAGTTACACCCATTGGACCTTGACTTAGAGAATACCTTGAGAGCCGCTAGGGCTGCTCGTCGTAACACTCAAGAGTCACCACCGGTCATTGATGTAGATATGGCCAATGCTTTAGGAAATAACAGTGGTGGAGCTGCCCAGCAGAATCCACCGCAGCAAGCCCCACCTAGGTTGTTGCGAGACCATTTCATGCCAAACACATTCAGTCCCCCATCATGCATTCAAATTCCAAATATAGAGGAGTTGACTTATGAGATTAAGCAGCAAACCATACAAATGCTCCCTACATTTTATGGATTAGATCGTGAGAACCCTTATGATCACTTGACTAAATTTGTGAACATTTGCAACACCATTAGGATTAGAGATTTCCCACAAGAGTCTCTACGTCTATTTCTTTTCCCCTTCTCTTTGAAAGACAAAGCCAAACATTGGCTTACATTTCTTGAAACTCCTCGACACGTCACCACTTGGGACGAGCTTCAAAAACTTTTTCTAGCCCGTTACTATTCCATAAGCAAGACTTCCCAAATGCGTCATAGCATCACTCACTTCACCCAAATTGAGGGAGAGTCTTTTTACGAGTCTTGGGAGAGGTTGAAAGAGTTGGTTAGACTTTGCCCACATCATGATATCCCTAGGTGGCAAATTATGCAATCTTTCCTTAAAGGTTTGAGAGAGAGGGATATACAACTAGTCCATTCAACTTGTGGAGGGTCTGTCTTGAGAAAAAGTGATAATGAAGTTTGGGCACTGTTTGAGACCATGAGTGAAGATTCTTACCATATGGAATCCATGGGTTTGTCTGAGAGAGAGAAAACGGCCCCAACACCATCCTCCTTTTCATCTAAGAAAGGAGGCGTTTATGAAATTGAGCAAACCACTGCTTCAAATCAAAACATTGAGGTATTGTCAAAGAAATTAGACCAACTCATAGCTCTTCATAAAAAGCCCTCTAAAGTTATAGTCAATTCTGTGTCTGAATTCTGTTCCATCTGTTCTGACCCTACCCATGATACCTTGTCTTGTCCCATGGCGGGACAATACCCCGATTTCATCCATGAACATGTTAATGTGGCCCAAGGGTATGTGCAACAAAGAAGTGACCCATACTCAAATACCTACAACTCTGGGTGGGCAAATCATCCAAATTTTTGTTGGGGTCAACAACAACCACCAAGGCCTACCACCCAATCTTCTCAACCTGTAAGACCCAATTACCAAGGACCAAATCAGGGCATGGTTGCACCTTATAGGCCTCCTCACCCTTAAAATCAATACCAATCTCAAGGCACCATGGTGCCTCATTCTCAACCACCATACAATCCTCCACCCCAACAAGTCGTTCAAGCACTCCAATCCCAGCCACCCCAAAGAACTCCAGGATTTGAGGAGCAAGTGTTGAGTGCTCTAAAAACCATGGAAGCCAATAACCAACTCCTTCATTCTCATTCACAGTCTATTGCTAAGCTTGAAACTCAAATGGGTCAAATAGCAGCTTCCTTGAACCGTAGGGAAGAGGGTAAACTACCTAGTCAACCGGTTAGGAACCCCAAGGGAGCTTATGTGGCTGAGAGTTCTACCTCTCAAGAGCCAGTTAAGCATGAGGATGTGTAAGCTATAACTGTTCTTAGAAGTGGGAAGGTTGTAGACAACAAAGTAGGGGAGGATGTTATGGCGGAGGATAGTTCACCTCCAATTGGAGATGTAGGGAATGATGAGAGTGGCAAGAGAAAAGAGAGAAGTCCAGAAAAAGAAATTGTAGAGAAAATTGGGAGGGATAACTTTCCCTCGAAGGTAGAAGACCCTATGGCATCCTATGTGCCCAAAGCACATTTTCCTTCGGTGCTTGTGTCGCCCGCTAAGAAAGCCAAAAAAGGAGCTTCAGTTAATGATATTCTAGAGGTATTCAAACAAGTGAGAATCAATATTCCACTTCTTGAGGCAATCAAACAAATCCTATCTTATGCAAAATTTTTGAAAGATTTGTGTACCCATCAAAGAAGAGAGCGTGTGCATTTGGCTCAATCCTCAGCACTTGTTGATATAGCTAGTGCAATCTGCCAATACCAAATCCCTATTAAGAAGAAAGACCCTGGGACACCCACCATACCATGTTTCCTAGGAGATCATTTTGTGGATAGAGCGTCGGTAGATTTTGGGGCTAGTGTGAACATTCTTCCATACTCTATGTATGTGAAGATGGAATTAGGAGAATTAAAGCCTACACCCACCGTTCTCCAGTTTGCTGATGTGCTTGTCAAGATAGAATCCTTTGTCTTTCCTACCGACTTCATAGTCTTAGACATGGAACCTGTTGATAGTGGTAGACCCCAAATCCCTGTGATTATAGGTAGACCATTGTTGGTGACCTCTAATGCAGTTCTTCACTGCAAATATGGAATTATGGAGGTGTCTTTTGGTAATATGAAGGCCAAGCTGCAAGTCTATCATGCGGCTAACCATCCTCATCACTTTGAGGAATGTTCATTTGTGGATATCATTGACGAGCCAGTTGAAGAGTCTCTCCCATTCATTCTTACCGAGGACCCTTTGGAGGCATGCCTTGCCTACTTTGACACTGACAGCTTTGACATCGACTCAGCCATTGAGGAAGTTAATCAAGTGTTGGAGTCATCCCAATCCATAGGTAGCCTAACTTGGACACCTAAGCCCGAACCCTTACCACCTTTGGCTAGTACACCTAGGCCCAGCTCTTTGAAGTCACCTCCTACACTTAAGCTCAAACCTTTGCCATCCCATCTTAAGTATATGTTCTTAGGGCCCAATGACACTCTCCCTGTCATTATTGCCTCTGATTTGAGTGACTTACAAGAGAGAGCCCTAATTGACAATTTGAGAAAGTATAGGCAAGGAATAGGTTGGTCGGTAGCGGATTTGAAGGGGATTGTCCCATCCATTTGCATGCATCGTATTCACTTAGAAGAGGGGGCTAGGCCATCTAGAGAAGTTCAAAGAAAACTCAACCCAAACATGAAGGAAGTGGTGAAGAAAAAAGTGCTTAAACTGTTGGATGCGGGTATCATATACCCCATCTCTGATAGTGAGTGGGTAGCTCCTATCCATGTTGTCCCTAAAAAGTCTGGAATTATTGTAGTGGCCAATGATCAGGGTATTCTAGTCCCAACTAGAGCCACTACAGGATGGAGAGTTTGTGTTGACTATAGGAAGTTGAATTCCAAGATTAGAAATGACCATTTCCCACTCCCTTACATTGATCAAATTCTAGAGAAATTAGCGGGTCAAAGCTATTACTGTTTCCTTGATGGTTATTCTGGATATAACCAAATAGCTGTGTACTTTAAGGATCAAGAAAAGACCACTTTCACATGCCCTTTTGGCACTTTTGCTTTTAGGCGTGTGTCGTTCGGTTTATATAATGCGCCAAGTACATTCCAAAGATGTATGACGGCCATTTTTTCTGACATGATAGGTGAGTTTCTTGAAGTCTTCATGGATGACTTTTCTATGTTTGGATCTTCTTTTGATGAATGCCTTTCCCACCTTGACAAGGTTTTGAATAGATGTTGTGAGAAAAACTTGGTGCTGAGTAGGGAGAAAAGCCATTTTATGGTACAAGAGGGCATAGTCTTAGGACATGTTGTGTTTAAGAGGGGTATTGAAGTGGATAGGGTGAAAGTAGAGTTGATAGCCAAATTACCTCCCCCAACCACTGTCAAACAAATCCGGTCATTCTTAGGGCATGCGGGTTTCTATAGGAGATTCATCAAGGACTTTAGCAAGATTGCAAAGCCCATGTGTAATTTGTTGGCCAAGGATGCAACTTTTGTTTTTGACAAGGACTGTATGGAGGCCTTTGAAAAGCTTCGCTCATCTTTGAGCACCGCCCCAATTGCATAGTCAGAGGCGTCACACAAAACCTCAAATGGAAGAGACCAATTAGGTGCTTGCATGATTGGGGCGGTGCTAGGGCAGAAAATAGGGAAGAACTCACATGTCATTTACTAAGCTAGTAAAACCCTTGTTGATGCCCAAATTAATTACACCACAACTGAAAAGGAACTCCTAGCAGTGGTCTTTGCATTCGATAAATTTAGATCATATCTTCTTGCATCAAAGGTCATTGTGTTTTCTTATCATGCAGCATTGAAGTACCTTTTGTCCAAGAAAGAAACTAAACCTAGACTGATTAGATAGATACTCTTGCTTCAAGAGTTTGATTATGAAATTAGGGACAAGAAGGGTTGTGAAAATGTTATGGCTGACCAATTGTCAAGAATTTTGGTTGATCAATCCCTAGACACTGTACCATTCAAGATAAATTTCCCGATGAACAAATTCTGACCATTTCACACCATCACTTGCCTTGGTATGCCCATATCATCAATTATCTTGCCACGGGACTCATCCCATCGGATTGGGATAAAAATAGGAAAAATCATTTTTATGTACAAATCAAATACTATTTTTGGGAAGATCCTATTCTTTTTAAATATTGTGCGGATCAAGTAATTCGTGGATGTGTCCCGGAGCATGAAGTGCAAGATATTTTGAGGTTTTGTCATACCTTGGCGTGTGGGGGCCATTTTAGTGGGAAAAAGACTACGACAAAAGTTTTGCAATGTGGGTTCTATTGGCCTACACTCTTTAGGGATGCCTTAGAGTTTTGTAAGGCTTGTGAAAATTGCCAAAGGATGGGAAATATTTCTAAAAGAGACATGATGCCCTTGAGCCCAATTCTGATAGTTGAAATCTTTGATGTGTGGGGCATCGATTTTATGGGCCCATTCCCAGTCTCCCATGGTTTTGAGTACATTCTAGTCGGGGTTGATTATGTGTCTAAGTGGGTGGAAGCTGTGGCCACTCGAACCAATGACCACAAGGTTGTGGTAAAATTCTTGCAAGAGAATATTTTCTCTCGATTCGGTTTTCCTAGGGCAATCATAAGTGATGGAGGATCTCATTTTAACAATAGACCCTTTGCGGCGTTGGTTGCAAAATACTCGATTACCCACAAGGTAGCCACCCCATACCATCCTAAACAAGTGGCCAAGTGGAGGTATCAAATAGGGAAATCAAGCATATTTTAGAGAAAACCGTTAGGCCCGACCGAAAGGATTGGTCGTTGCGCTTAAATGATGCACTTTGGGCATATAGGACGGCCTACAAGACCCCTATTGGCATGTCGCCATATCGGCTTATGTTTGGAAAGCCTTGTCATCTTCCTGTTGAATTGGAGCACAAAGCTCTATGAGCTATTAAAAAATTCAATTTTGAAATGGATGAAGCGGGTTTACATCGAAAACTGCAAATTAGTGAGCTAGAAGAGATTCGCAACGAGGCGTATGAAAATTCTAAATTTATAAAGACAAGATGAAGGAATTCCATGATAGTCACATCAACAGAAAATCTTTTGAACCAAATCAAAAGGTGTGGCTATTTAATTCAAAGTTGCGTCTCTTTCCTGGCAAGCTAAGATCCCCGATGGGATGACCTTTTTATTATTGAAAAAGTATTTCCCCACGGTACGGTTGAGATTAAGAACCCTAAGAATGGAGCCCAATTCACTATGAATGGTCAAAGGCTCAAACCCTACATTGAAGGAATTAGTGATGACACTGTTCAGGATGGTTTAGTGGTGGAAATGATGTCCTTGGAGGACCCCGTCTATGAGTTGGATTAGAGGATTACAAGACGTCTGGCTGAAGACGTAAAATTTAGCTCTTCTTGGGAGGAAACCCATGTGTTGGTTTAGTTTTATTTCTTGCTTTTGGTTGTCTTTATGTTTGCATTTTAGAGCCTTGGAGGTGGTGTTTCCTTAACATTGGGGACAATGTTCCATTTAAGTTGGGGGGAGCATTTATTCCATTAATGGCTATTGTTAGAGGTATGCCCTAAAACCAATCCTAAAGTGCATATCTATT
>JAESVK010000728.1:720366-738457 GCA_017140935.1 Hamamelis virginiana | reverse complement strand
TGGAAAATAGTGTTAAATTTATTATTTTTTTTATGCAGTATTTATTATAGATTGCTAATGGGTGAAAAGACATATTTGTGAAATTTCATTATTTTTTTTTCAATATATTTTATTGATTATAAATTTTATTTACTGTATATAAAAAATAATTCATACAAATTAAAATATATTGAGAAAAATCGAAGAAACTTCACCGATATGCTTATAGACACATTAGCAATTAGGATAAATAATACATAAAAATAAATAAATGTATAACTGGCAGAATGTAATAATTTGATACAATCTAATAGTTCAGGAGCACATTGATGCAATCAAAATCACAGGAGGGACAACATAAAAATGGCCAATAATTTAAGGGGTAAAGTATAATTTTTTTATTTTTTTTTATTTTTTATATAAATGACGATGTGTTTGGATTCAGAATTTAAAAAAATTTGAAATTTATAAATGCTAGAAATACAAGTTCTTTATTTGGATGAAACTTTTAAATATATATATATATATATATATTGAATGTAACTTTGAAATTCCAAGGAGAGTGAAATTTTCATTAGAAAGTGGAAAGTGGAGGATAGGATTTGGGCAGAGACAGAGGCAACTACCATATGCTCAGAGAGTGTTGCAGATACTGTATAAGTGAGATTCTCTTCATCTAAAGGTTTTGCGCGCTCTATAGTTTTCTGAAATCATTTTTATAATGGGAATTATGAAATCACATCTCTGACATGGAATTTAAATTTAAAATTTTAGGTCCCAAATTCATCATATATAGAATTTTATAAATTCCACTTTTAATTGCCAAATAGAGAAATTGTCCCCATAAAATTACAAATTCATCTTTTAACACAAATCCATCTGAAATTCTACTTCCAAATACAATTAAAATTGATTGGATTATATATATATATCCCGATTTAGTTAGCATATGCTTTTATAACATATGTCAGCATGAAGGTCATAGATTATTGTAAGATGCATATTTTGAAAAACTGATCATTGGAATAGATACTGTGCTTTTGGGTGTTGTGCATGCCAAAAATTTTGGTGATCCAATATCATAATTTCAAAATATAGATATAAAAAACTGTGACTACTGGAAATTGCCTTCAATTTTTGCTAGTGACATTTTCAAGAAACTAACCATTAGATCACTGTGATTTTTGGCAAACATGGCATGCATAAGTATAGTATTTATTATCTAATCCAATGGTAGATTTTTCAAAATATGTTTTCCACAATTATCTATTAGTCTCATACTTCCATAACCTTATGTAAGCATATGCTAACTTGATCGTTCTTGTATATACATATAGAAATTATGCATGTCATGTATACTAAAAATCAAAGTAATCCAATGGTCGGTTTCTCAAAAATGTCGAGAAAAATTGTGACAGTTTTCTGCAGTCACAATTTTTCAGTGTTATATTTTGAAATTATGAAATTGAATCACCGTGATTTTTGGCATGCATAACATCCATAAGTATAGTATCTAATCCAATGATCAATTTTTCAAAATATGCATCCCATAATTATCGATAGACTTCATGCTTGTATGACTTATGTAAGCATATGCTAATTAGATCGGAACTGTATATATACAGTAATGATCTAGTCCACATGTTGATATAAGTTTATGTCCACATGAAGCGCATAGATTATTATGTGATACATAATTTTGAAAAATTGATTGCTGGATTAGATACTATACTTATACATGTCATGTAAGCCAGGGACGTAGCCAGGATTTTACATGAGTGGGGGCCGGTGTATCAACTAAAATTTTTTCGTGAAAATCCAAAATAGTATCCATATAGTATTAACAAAACATCAACAACTGAAAATATACAAAATATTCAATCAAAAGAAAAAACACAAAATAATCCCACTTAATACATTACTTGAATTTTATATATTAATACATTTTCTGATTTGTTGTAATTTTGACTTGGGCTGATTTATATTTATTTGTTGCTGCTGTTGTTGTGATTTGGGCTGATTTATTGGAATGATTTTAACTGAGTTGTATATTTTTATTTTTTATTTTTGGATTTGGGCTGATTTGTTTGGATAATTTTGTCTTTTTTTTTTTTTTTGGGCTAATTTTTGTTGGAAGGAGCCAAAAACTGTGTTAGTAGGGGCTTAAAAATTATTTGAGTGGGGACCAATTAATTTTTTATACCTACTCTAACCTTTTTTTTTTAGAGCCAGCAGGGGCCATGGCCCCCTTTGGTCCCCAAGTGGCTCCGTCTCTGATGTAAGCCAAAAATCACAACGATCCAACTGTCGATTTCTAAAAATTATCACTAAGAAAAATTATGACAGATTTCAGTACTTATAGTTTTTCATAACTATATTTTGAAATTCTGATATTGGATTACCATGATTTTTGGCGTGCACGACATTCATGAGTATAGTATATAATCCAACTCTTGGTTTTTCAAAATATGTGAGTAAAATGTGTGTGTGTGTGTGTGTGTATATATATATATATATATATATATATATATATATATACACACATGGGACAGGTTCCCCTAACCATTCTTTTTACCATTCTTTCTACCATCTGTTTTCAAAACACTAATGTGGGTCTAATATTTTGAGAAACTGATCGTTGGATTACATATTATGCTTATATACATTACGTATGCCAAAAATCACAGTGATCCAACGGTTAGTTTCTGAAAAATGCCACTGTGAAAAATTATTATAATTAAAAACATTGCAGTTTTTAATGTGAGATTTTTTAAAATCTGACCGTTGGATCAATGTGATTTTTGGCATATATGACTTGTATAATAAGAGTATCTAATCCAACTGTCGGTTTTTCAACATATTAGACTCACATTGGTGTTTTGAAAACGGATGGTAGAAATAATGGTAAAAAGAATGATGAGAGGAATATATATATATATATATCCAAGATAGAAAACCAAAATATCCAAAATGGATACCCTCCTAGAGTATCCAAGGCAGTGGTAACTACTGTGGCTGCCTCTACCCTACACCTTGAAAGTTGAAACACTGTAAGTCTCCAATGGCCATTTACAACTGGCTCTTGAACAGGTTTTTTATGACTATAATGAGTGTGGCTGGCTGCTTCTTTTTTGAAAATTGTTACTTTGTGGGTTTGGGTGGTAATCAGCCCTCCCTCAGTTACAGTCTTTTTAGGACGCACAAACGTCTAATCCTAGATATGGGAATCCAACGGCTATGATGCAGATGTGGGTCTGCTCTGATAAGTCTAGGGCTCTAGGCCCCATTGGTGAGTGGTGCACCTCAAAGTGGCCAAAAAGCACTGAAAATCATGTACTCCTCAATCCTCATACTGCTGCTCTTCTTCTTTATCTTTATCACTACAAGCTGGAAAAACTTGTACTAACGAGTCAGAGGACCTGTGACTCAAAGCCTAACCTCTTTAAATTTTTTTGAAGGGTGGCCCCAACCCCTCTTTTTGGCACTGCTAATTAGGCTCCACTTTTTAGTTCATGCACCCAATGAACTAAAAAAACACGTGACGGGCACTCACTGTAAAGAAAAACTATGCTGGAGAAGCCATTTTCAATTCTTCCTAAACAAATAATGTAATGAGAGTGAGGTATGGAATCAAAATCATGGAGATATCCACCATCATGGCTAGCTAAGTTTATAAACAAATCATACTATATGTATCGTTAAAGAACCTTAAAAGTAGATCTAAATGATTACAATTTTGAATTTTTAACTTAATATGAAATTCATAAAGCTAGAGGTTCCAACAACATCTCTTGTTCTTGGGAGTATATATATAGATAAAATAATTTATTTATTTATTACAATTTAATTGATGAATCATTGTATTTCTTAGCAGTCATGACATAAAGATTAGTTTGGGCTCAAATCTTATTAAAAAAAAAAAAAAAAAAAACCCCTTTTTCTCTCTAAAGTATTTTGATGCTTTCTTTTCGTTCATGCTCTCACAAATCCAAAGAGCAGTCTCACAAATCCAAACAACAACTGAGAGTGAATGAAAATCCTCTGTTTAGGTTAGTTTGGTGCTTGGGTTATGTGTCATAATCTGAATCATCTGCACATCACCCAAGTGAAAAGCAGAGCATCCAGATCATGACACATTATCCAAGTATATCCAAGTCCAAGCAGAGGATCCAGACTCTAGTCAAGGTGGCCTTTCACCACAAATCAGAGCATTGTAAGGCTAGTTTTTGGACAGTAGGTAAAATTATCGTTTTATTTCAAAATAATATAATCTTTATAAGCTCGTTTCAAGTTTTCAAATGAATTACAATAGCATCTTCAATAATAATAATAATCATTGATGCTTTATTTATTTATTTTATTTTGGTAAATATTGATGCTTAATTTCCGTTCTTCTTTGTTTGTTATCTTCTTTATCCGGACAAAAACAAGAGAGTCAAACAAAATAAAGAGAACCAACACAGATGGCACCAAAAGCCACAAAATACAAGCATACGAACTATAATATGCTGTGCACATGTTAGCTTCAGGGGTTTTCAAAAACTAAAATGGCATCTTCCAATACAAATACTACTGGAGGGATTGCAACAAATATGCATCCTATGTAAAGATATATCATTGGACTATTGGACTATTTTACCATGACAAATCCCTTATAATAGATCCTATACAGTGAGTGTTGATCGGTGCAAATGTTCAACAAGGGCAACATTAGTTCTGCAGCCATGTCTGTGCCTCTGGGTTTCGAATTACAGAAGCTATGTAGTGAAGATGACATTTAACACTATTAAGAAGACGACCTAAACTGCTAGCAGGGAAAAAAAAATTGAGAAACAGTCGAACACAGTGAGACAGTATGAATTAAAATGAAAGAAAATCAGACACTGCAGAAGCAAGAGACTGACAATACTAATCGCACTCTGTTTCAGTGAGATCTCTGGGGTTTTCAATCAGTTACACCCAACACGAAGGGAGCCTCCTGTTTAACAGTGTCATCTAAAGAAAAATGAGAACACAATATTTAAAGACGATATTTTGCATGTGTCTTTTTGCAGGAAATGTTTATGCAAC
This sequence comes from Hamamelis virginiana, assembly GCA_017140935.1. Lineage (NCBI taxonomy): Eukaryota > Viridiplantae > Streptophyta > Magnoliopsida > Saxifragales > Hamamelidaceae > Hamamelis > Hamamelis virginiana. The sequence goes on along the minus strand of JAESVK010000728.1, from coordinate 733,408 downwards.
TGCTTTCATGTTCGTTTAAACATCTAAAAATTTTCATGGAAAAAAGAGATACAAGAAGTCACTAAACCCTAATCACACTGCAATCTTTCCTCAATTTCTACCATACTACCGTAGGCGTGTGTTAACAGGGGAGGATCTACCTACATCTCTCAGTTCAACAAAACTGCCAGGGAGCTCACAAGCACCACCAACAATCCCTAGAAGACAACCACGAGAGCTCAAAGGCCAAAGAAGCCGAGTTCACTAGCTCTCTCCTTCTCAAATGTCTCAAAGTACTGATATATGATTGTAACTGCAAGTAATATCCCAGTCCCTGAGCCAATTGCTCCCATAAAATCTGCCAACACTGTTAATGCACCAATGCAAATTCCTCCAAAGGCAGCTGCAGTGGGTATGTAGCGATTCAGTTCTTTCTGTAAATTTGAATCTCGATGGCCAGGCATAACCATTTGTTGCTCCTGCAGAACAACCAGAATCGAAGATTAGAAAAATATCCAAAACAACTCAATTTTAAAAAAGTCAGACCATTCTATCAATTGCTTCAAAGGTAGAAAACTCAGGTCACATTTTGGTGACCATCGTTAAAGAACTGAAGCATTAAAGCACACATGTTATTTGGTCCTGCAAAGCCAACATTGTGCTGCAAAGATGTTGACATTCCAGCAATGAGAGACTACTACAAAATAGGGTATGGATTTTTTCAATTGATCACAAATATTTATTAGGGGCCATATTTTGTCTCATATCAATTTATGTTTGCAGTTAATTATGCTTGCCTTCTTATGAACAAATTTTCAGATTGATGGCAATTTAAAAGTTTTTGAAGAATTATATATTATTTTGGTTCAAACTTCTAGTTGCTTTAACTTTTATAATAATAACCTACAAACTCTGCATCTCTACGCACACAATGTCAAATGTATATAAAAACATTCCTACAAAAACAAGTTAGACTGTTACCAATGACCACTGGGATAATTGCAGTGGGAATTTCATAAAAAATTCGCCTTCAATAGCCTTTATAGCATGCAAGTGGCCCTAGCTGGTGGCAAAGTCCCTTTGCACCAGATAAGTGCTTTGTTACGGCAGAAGATTATAATGCAACTGCAACGCATGAAAAGAACTCATGCCAGGTTAGCACGTGCCCGTATGACGATACCAGGACACTGGGTACAACAACACTCCTAATTCGATCATCATGTTATATCCGCAAAATCTGTTACCAGCTGGTACTCCAAGACAAGGTTTCACAATAGATACATCTAGAAAGGTGCCAAGAAGCTTGTTCTTTTGAAGGTTCCTAGCACTTCGTTTATTATATTTTTTAATTATTTATGTAATTAAGGACCTTGATACAGGCATGCCTATTTGCCTTGATTTCTGGAGGTTGACATAGCAGAAACCAATGGACCGATAAACACACTTGGCATACATGCCCTTTAATCCTTTATTAAGTAACAATAACAGTAACTGTTGTCCATAGAGATAATAATAATAAATAATGGACATCACTCTGCCTAATTGGGTATCCACACTTTCATTAAGATACCAGCATGAATGTCACAATTTGTGTTCACTGCACTACACAAATTAATGAAAAGGGTACAAGTAATGACAAAATGTATTAATATACTTATTAGAAAAAAAGGACTGACTGAATGTATTGAGCCAAATAAAGATTTCATCTAGAAATACCTTGAGCTGTTTAGCCACATCTTTGGCAGAAGATCCAGAAACTTCTATCCAGGTTTTTGAAAACAGTGCACATGCTGACAGCATAAACACCAGATAGAACAGAGCATGAAAGGGATTGGCTGCCATATCTGCCAAGCTGCAAGTATAATCACAATGACAGTGAGCAACTAGGCAACAGTGCAAACAGTGAGCTAACTAGAAGTTCGAGGACTGACTGCCCTGTGCGACGTTAAATGTGCACTCTAATAAGGTAGCAGCAAGGAAAATAAAATGTTTAAGGAAGCAAAAAGCCGATTCACCTTGCTGGTGCAGTGACATAGTAAGCAAGGCCACCAACTGGGATAAACTGCCCGCCTGAATATTCAGATTCCTTCCACTTACCCAACAGATTCACCAAAAAGTTTCCACTGTACCTCCTGTACAGCAGCTGTACACAAATAAATGGCATTATATTATTTGCGACATTAAGAACAAAGTAAAAGCCTTCAATTTCAACCTTTGCATATAGACACAATACCTGGGAAATGAAATATAGATTAGATACGAGTGCAGACTGGAGAATGATAGGCATGTTGGAAGTGTAGAATAGCTTTATTGGATATGAGCCCTGTTGTCCACGGGCATTCTTTGATCTCACAGGCAAAACTACACGAAAACCTTGGAAGTAGATGACAATAAGGAAGATCAATACTGTAGCAAGCAAATTGGTCACATTTGGTAAGTTTTGCCGATAAAACGCTTCCCGGAGAGCACGAACTTTGTCTGTCCTAGTAATCAGCAGGTGGAACAAAGCAATAACAGCACCTTCAAATTCAGCTCCCCGCCCACTGTTAATAGTTGTGGGGCTAAATGCTTTCCAAATAATGCTTTCGCTGCAAGGTTAACAAAAAATTCAGAATTCAAAACCATAGAGAATATAGTCCTGGAAATTACAATGATAAGAATGACGGCTAACCAGATGTTGGTAGCTATGAAAAGGGATATCCCAGAGCCTAGACCATAGCCCTTCTGGAGAAGTTCGTCTAGGCATATAACTATAATGCCGGCAAAGCAAAGTTGAACAATTATGAGAATAGCATTCCCAACACCAAGTTGACCGACACTGCCGTACATCCCGGAGAGAACATATGCAACAGCCTCACCAACAGCAATAAGGATGCCCAACAACTTTTGTGCTCCATTTCTGAAAGAAGATAAATCAGAATATATTAGAACACAAGGTAAAAAAATAAGTTAGCATTAAAGGATGAAGATGGAGGCAGGTCAGTCTTCCAAAGAGTAACAAGGCAAGGACATGAAATTTATAAATAAAAGAGCTGTATGCATTGCAAATATATATGTAATAAAAATATATTGAAATTTCCTGAACAATTTAAATACAATAGAAGTTTTTTAAATCCTAAAATAAAATTTTCCTTTTCACAATATAAAAAGGATAATAATTTGTTACTTAGACGCCGTTTGGCGTAGCTTGTGGGAGGCTCCAAATGGACCTCCTAGCCTCAAAAATCATTTTGGAAAACAAAAAGGTGTTTGGTGAATTCTTCCAAATGGACTTTTAGAAGAAGTCAAGCTGTGGGAAGTCCATTTGGGAGAAGTAAAAAAAGATTGCTTTTGAAAACCCACGTTTGTATGAAGAATAACTTCCACACTTTTAACACAAAAGGACTTTTAGTATCTGTACACTTGTTTTTAAAATGACTTTTTAGAAAATCCATCTCAAGGATTACTTCTCCAAAAATGACTTCCATATGTAGGAAGCTACGCCAAACGCCACCTTAATAATCACCATCCAATTTGTTATAGAACTTTATTTTAGAAAAGTTTAACTAACAGCAACAACCCCCCCAGACCCCCACCCCTCCCAAAAGAAAAAGGAAAAAAAGGCCCGTACAACGAAATGCTTTCATTTAATGCAATAATGAAGAGTTGAGAACTGCTTAAAGTAAATTATAACAACAAATTTACTTACAAGAGTGCACGATCCTCACGCACACTATTGTCCACTTCAATGATCTTCGACCCAGCCAAGAGTTGCATCACCAGCCCAGATGTTACAATTGGAGTAATCCCGAGCTCCATTACAGTTCCACGGTTTGATGCCAGAATAACACGCATCCAATAAAATGGGTCAGCCCCTGTTGTTGAGTGTATGCCATAAAGAGGGAGCTGACTGCACACCAGAAAGATGAAAAGAGAGATGACAGTATATATGACCTTCTCTCTGAAGGGAACCTTCCGGTCAGCACTCTGAACTTCTGGAAGAAATGACAGAAAAGGCCTGACCAGATGCAGCACCCTAAACCCTCCTCCCATTTCAACTAATCAAAACTAAATCACTCCAACCTGCTCAAAGCCATTGCAAAGATTATACCATTAGCATTGAATTGTAAGCCAATCGATTTGTTCCCAACAAGGAAAAAACAAGTTTACTCAAAACTTTGAACCAGAATTTTATTTAATAACCTTGAATAAACAAATAAGATCCCCAAGTAGGGCTTCCATAAAGATTAAAGATAACAAGATTACATCTATAGAAAGCAAGGCTGATAAAATAACCATAACAAATGTAGCTAAAGCAACTCCATACAATCAAAATCGTAATTAATTTAAAAGTTTATTGATTATCAATCAGATTTAGCTTGATATAGTGTCTCATGTACGCCATATAATAATGCTCAGTAGTTCTTGTTTATATAAGAACGATGAACGTCTGATGGACCTTAAAGTTCATGAACCTTAACAAAAAGCCTCCACAGGCTAACTAAATGGGCATCTATGGACCTAAAATTGGAACTGAATAGGTAAAAAATAACCTAAATTGTAGGTAGCAGCTTCCATGTCCACATTGTCACACCTAGAAATTTTTTGTATTTAACTATCCACTCCATGGGTCTTGGTAAAGATCATGGGTTGAAAGAGAGGATCGTCGAGGGCCAGTATTGGAACACACCAATACATAATAGCAGTACCAGGTGCAGGATATGATCAAAATTTATAGTTCCAAAAAATATATTAAGTGAAAAGGCACAAATGCACAATCCTGAACAAGTTAATGCAAGTATCAGACGTAACCCGGAACGTGTTGAGGATATCTATATGTATGGTTGACACTTGATAGTTGATACTGATATGCAACCTCCAATAGATAATCATTTTTCAATACCTAGAATGAGAGAGCATTATATTACAATACCCCAAATTACTTGTATCAAGCAGAGGTAAAATTTGACTACAAAAAAAAAAAAAACAAAAACAAAAACAAAAACAGAAGGAGTAGAAAATATAAACATAACAGGAGTCTTTAGAGAGAACCAAATGTCAAGCGTGCAGAATGACTTTCATCTTGGAAGTCAAAATAATTACCTACTTTAGGTGAAAGTCAAATCAATTATTTACTTAAAAATATTGATGGTAAAAGGAAAGATGGTTTTAGAAAACCAACGTGGAAGAGCATGATCTTTCAAATAACATGAAGTTTCTCATTCCAAATGGAAATCAAAAACTATGTCAACACAAATAGAGATTTGTAAAACCATTTTGAGCCCATATTTGAATTTTGACATTAAGGATTCCCCAAGGCACTGTTTGCTTCTACAAAAGATGGTTCTTCGAAAATAAATATAATAATTTCTTTTGAATAAAACTCTTTCTCTTCAAAGCTTCAATAACCTCAAGGAATTAAAGAAGAAAGGTGATTTGGAGCCTTGTTCCACACATCATTAATAATGCTTTTTTTATATTGAGAATCAAACGAAACAAACGGAGCCTCAATAGAAAACAAAGGCAAAACAGATCATGAGATCTATAACCCAATCAAGCAAATCCAATTAATGCAAAACGGATCATGAGATCTATAACCCAATCAAGCAAATCCAATTAATTAGTAAGAGATCCATGAGATCTCTAACACAAAAAGGAAAAAGAAATAACAAAAGAAACTAAAAAATGTGGCGACAAACCCACATTGAGCAATCCTATCAAAACCCACAAAACATTCCCAATCTAGATCTTCTTTTACAGTATGCAAGACAATGTCCCGAAATTCATTAAATTAATAGCCTATTTCAACATAAAACCAACAAGAAAATCTCCACACAACCAAATCTCATAGATTCCAACCATCCAATTTCACCAAAAATTTTAATTTCTTTTCACGGGAAAAATTTTCCCCACAAACTTTTTCCCTCGAAACAAACAGAATCCCTGAAATTCTGTTCATCATATCTCCAAATCAATAAAATCGAAAATCGTGTAAAAATAAACCACGAAAAAGCAAAAGCAAGAACAGTAATCATCATTTCCAAAGATCAGAGACTTACCCTTGGAGTTGGAAGACTTGAAAACCCTGGAGACTGCGGTGATTAAAAAGCTCTAGGGTTTGTTATAACAAACACCAACCCGAAAAGTTTATTATTTGGGTGAATATTTATTGAACGATGGGGTGTTTGGATTGGAAGAAAACGGTCGCCGATGAGAAAGACAAGGAAAAAGTCGTGCAAGAAAATGTCTTCATAATCGGCACTATTTCATTCTCTTTTATTTATGCCACGTGAGATACGGAGTCATCCATTCCACGAAGACTTGACCAATGGAGATCGAACACGTCAGAAACGCGTATGAAGTAGGACTAAGGTTAGGATCTCGGGAGGCGGTTTAGCCGTTTAGGTACTTGCTTGGGGTGGTAAATTTCATTAAATAAAATAAAATTTTGAACCAAAAAATAATAATTTTTTTATTAGATAAATTATGGAAAAATAAACCATTAATCCCTAATTAAAAGATTTTACACCTAAATGACATTTTAGTTCCATTCTTCTGAGCGTTAAGGTGATCAAGACAATTCTTTTCGTTATGTCCCTCAATGCCACAAAAATAACAAAAGGTTGGCAAGCATTCGTAACGGAAATCTACCTGCACTCTCATAGCACCGCGTAATAGGATTCTACCACCCCTTCCTAAAGGTTTAGTCATTAGAATATTGGCTTTGACTCGTAAAAAATGCCCTTGTTCCTCCTCGATGGGCTTAGTATCTATCTCAATGAATTCACCCACCTTATTCCCCACATCTACAACTACTTGAGTTGTCGAACATTCAAAAGTAAGCCCCCACATCTGGAGCTAAAATGCAGCATGTGTGAAAAAATGCAAACTATGTTTTTTTGGATGCATCCCTTCTTCCTAAACCTTAAGAAGGATGAGATGATTATCGAAACTCCAAGGGCCGCTGTCAATCGCCTTTCTTATCTAGAACTCGTTATTAAACTTGACATGAAACAAAATCTGCCTTGCTTCAATCATCTTCACATCATTGTTGACACCCCTATGATGTAAGAATAATGTCACGGAGCCACCTTTTAATTGAAAGTTTTTTTCCATTAGAATCTTGATAATCACACTTAACTGACAATCTTTAAAACTATTATTCAAGTTTACGTTCATCATAATGGGATCTTCCTTTTCTTCCATTGTAAGGGAAAACTTCTCTAACTTGTTTGCTAACTCTTCTACTATCATAAACTCCAAAATAAATTTTAGACTTCTACTATACTAAAAGAGAAGATAAAGTCTCATCCGAGTATGGACGAGTTGAATATCTCAATAAAGAATTAACTTTTCAAAAGAGAAAACTCCTACAACGAGGAGAGAACTTTCTCTAAATCGACTTTAATAAACCTCAACTAAAATCAGTATAATTGATCTAATTATCAATGAAATGAGACTATTTTTTTATAATTATTTTAAAGACACTACTTTTAGAGATTTAAATGATTGGAAAATTTATTATAAGATATACTCGATGCAAAGTTACATCAAGTGATCTACACGAAGCTAATTACAAAACAAAATTTAAAAATTGATAATTGGATTAAATATAATTCTTATGAATGTTATGTTCAAAAATCGAACATAACAATGAATTTTTTAAAATCCATTTAATAATTGGTTATAAGTGAATCAACCAGAACTTTAGAACTTTACATCAGCCAACCTCATAATAGATCCTTTCTTATATGCAAAGTTACATCAAGTCATCTACACCTAGAAATTTATTGTTCTAAAATCTTTTGTACAATCGAAAATGGGGTCGGATGACTTGACCCAACTCCGGCCCGAACCCAACCCAAATAAGCATCATCTTGCTCAGCTCAGAGTTTCAATGGTGCTCTGTTTCACAAAGGGAGCACAGAAACCAAAGAAGCCATGGCGGACCTAAGACGATTGAGAGGTCACAAGGCCACGGCTACCTGCTGCATCGCTTCCCGTGACCGGCCAGGGCTCGTCGCTACCGCCGGCGAGGTACTCTTTCCTCTGCGCTTTACTCTCTCTCTCTCTCTCTCTCAAATTTTTTTTTCTTTTCCTTCTGTTCGGATGTTGAGAAAAAATTGGAATAGAAAGGAAACTTAATTTTGTTGTTAGATTATTTTTTTGATTGAACGGGTGGCTGATACAAAGTTTTGGCTTAATTGAAGCGAGAGAATATCATTATTTGGAAACTGAATGAGCCTATGATAATAGATTCTGAATTTTGTTTTATTTTATTCTTCTTCAATTTTCTGGTCAACCAAACGGAGGGAAACTAAATAAATTCAGAAATTTGAAGTTGCTGAGGAAGGTTTTCAACTATAGAATCAGTTCTAATAGGAAAGAGAGCCCTTAGCTATTATGTTCATCAGCAATAGAAAATTTTGCATTGGAAATCAAACATATTGTGTTAGAATTTGCTTCTCGGACAGATTTTAAAGGTCGTACTCTCAAATGCTTGTGTGCGTGTTACGTATAATGATTTTTATATGCACAGAAAGTAATTTAAACTAATTATTCTGCTCGATTCATTGGGGCCTGGGGGCAAGTGCCCCCACTCAAATTTCAAAAATATTTGGGATTAGTTTAAATTTTTTAAAAATTTCAAGAATTTTTAAATTTGCCCTCACTATACTATTCACAAAACAACATTATATTTACTTGTTACTTAAATATTTTAAAAAGATTATGAATTTATGCTTCAAACTATTTTTGATGTTGTTTTATGATCAAGATTCATTTGAAATATTTGCGTTATTCATGCATCAAAATTCAAATTGTGTTTGTCTCCATTTGTCCATATCATATTTGATATTAATTTCCATCGAAATGAAAGCATATTGAAAAGTAAAATAATGTCATTTATTAATATTAGGAGATATTTGAGATAAGGGTAGATTTTTTTTAGTAAATTTTTTTTTTTGCCCCCACTCTGATAAATCCTGGCTCCGCTCCTGATTGGTCATGACATTTTCAAGAATGATTAAAAGAATCTCATGCATGTATTTCATTGCAATATGGGCAAACCGATAATGATGAGAATGGAGCCTTTTTATAAAACATTTAATATCCTATACTTGCAAAGCGAAAAACTCATTTTATCTGCCATGAAAGCAAAATCTGTTGTTTCAAATGTAATGTGGTATGCATTGGAATGATTTCATTTCCTTTACATATGCCCTTCCAAAAAATAAAAAAAAAAGAATGAAAAAAATAAATAGTGGTAGTATCTTTTAAAGTTACAAAGTTATGAATGAAGATGAATTCCTATATTAATCAGTTTTTTAGTTTGATTAGCTTATTTTGATCATTTGATGATACTAGGATGGTTGTGTTTGCTGGTTTGACATGCGATGCAAAGATGTGATATCTATCATGGATGTGGGGAAAAATCCTATTTCATCATTATGTTTCAAGTCAGGTGTGTTTCATTCATCTTTTGGTTAATTTTTGGCATCTGTCATTGCCCATTGGTACTCAAATATACCTGTTTTCCTAAACGCACACATCAATTTCTTAATTTTTAAAAAATTTAGGCAAAATTTAGGCTTTTTTTTCTATTAGTGTACTATCACCTGAAACTCAAGTTTTCTTGCTGTCCAAAAGTTCCTATGACATTTTCTAGAATTCCAGCAACTTGCTAGCTCTAAACCCTGGATTTTTCATACCCCATTCAATCTATAAACCCAAATATCTATTTTCATCTCCATAAACATTAGTTACATAAATTATCCGAAGCCCCATCTCAGACCTTATTTTATGGTAGGTAGCTTTATTCTCTGTTTTAAGTGTTGTCCTAGAAAACAGAAAAATAAGAGGTTGGAATGATAGAGCATGGTTTGTCATGCAAAAAAGGGGATCAACATAAAAATAATAATATTTGTTCGAAGCCTATTATATATGTAAATCATTGGGGAATTAGGTTGGATCAGTTATTTATTTATTTTGTGATCCTATATATAATAGAATAGAGAAAAAGGATTTGTGCAGCAGATCCCCAAAGTTTGTACTTCCAAGAACTAGAGGTAGCGACAATTTAGATCAAGATAGGGGAGAGACGTGTAAGATGGTTTGGTCTTGTGCAACAAAGACCAATGAATGTACCATTAAGGTGGGGTAATTTTAATCAAGTTAAAAGTGCTACTAGGACAAGAGGAAGGCCAAATAGAACAGTGACAGTGGGTTAAGGCATGATGGTCTACAATTAACAGAGGACATGGCCTAGATAGAGGTGAATGGTGAAAAAGGATTTGTGTAGCTAACCCCTCAGTTGTTGGGAATTAAGGCTCTGTTGAGTTGTGTTATTATATTTATCCCTTTTTTTTTTTTGGTACAATGTATTTATCCTATATGTTCAATGCTTGGACGAACTTGCTCTTTAAATGCTCGGTATATTTTGAATGAATTCCTATAATTGTGTGCACGTGTAGAAATGACGTTTGAATAGAGCATTGGTTTAAAGGTACAAACTTAAATGATATCCCTGCCTCTCCAATTTAGTATGATATCTAACACTTTAAAATCTATTTTATAATTTATATCTTGAAGAATTGGGTAAGGTTTGGTAATGTATTTATTTCAACTAGTTGTTGTGTGATCCAGGGAATGAAGATATTGTTTATGTCTCCTCAGGAACAGAAGTCAAGTGTTTTGATGTGCATATGGTAATCATCTATTGATGTATCACATTGTTTATTTATTTATTTATTTTTGCAATTTTCTTGAATTTCTTATTGTTTATATATATATATATAAAAAAAAAAAAACGCCATGGAAGTGCATTTTGCTTTGAACCGTGATGGGCTGTTATAGGTTCTCTTTGAACTCTGCAGGCAAGATGTTGATGAAAAAAGGGAAACTGAAACAAATTACATCATAAATGAAAGTCACTACCAATTTTGGTAAAGTCAAGGACCGAAGAACCCAAATGCTATGTTTGGTAGAGGGGAGAAGTGGAGGGAAGGGGAGGGGGAGGGAAAAATGGAGGGATGGAGAGAGAGTAAGGAAGAAAAGTTTTTGGTGGATGAGTGGGAGGAAGGGAGGGGGGGGGGGGGGGGGGGGGGTTGAAAAATTAATATTGCCCTTCTACTTTTATTTTATTTTATTTTTATATTGACAAAAATACATTTCTTTATTTTACCTATTAAACAAGGGTAAAATAATAAAATTAGGTATTCCATCATTTCCCTCCTCCTTACGTATCAAACACACATGAAGGAAGAAAGGCACTTTTCTATCCATCCTACCATATACATAAGAAGGAAAGGGATTTCCCTTCCTTGAGGGTGGAAAGTTCATCCCTCGTACGTTCCTTCCTTCCATTTTTCATCCTCCCTACCAAATGGAGCATAAGAAGTTGACTTTAGTAGTGCATTGCGCCAAATTGTTAAATGCCTCATTTGCTGCTACCTTTCAGTTTATGAAAGTCCAGCGCACCATAGATGTTTTTCCCCTCCTTGAGAAAGGTACTTCTGTTTTATGCAATACTGATTCATTGTTTTTATTCCTTTCTATCTTAAAGGCCACCTCATGGAAGCCATTGGAGAGTTACAACTATAATAAAGAGGAGATAAATCAGGTATACATGATAATGTTGATTCTTAATTGTGAAACTATTTCTCTAATTGTGTGCCACTTATTCATTATAGGCAAATTTTATGCATTTGACCAATATGACTCTGTTTTCCATTTTTTTTTTTTTTATTAGGAGTTGAAAAAATGCAACTGAGTTCCACTATTGACAGTGGATGCTCAGTCCTTTTACTCTTTTAATGTTTGGGGCATGATTCAATGGCAAATTACCAATACTGGCAAGTAACCTTTGTTGTTAAAGTGGCCAGAAATGAACTATTGGGCAAATCATATGCATTGTAACTCTACATTGTAAATGCCCTGAATCTATATCTGAATGGTCACGAATTCGCAATTAGTATCTGTAGGGCAATATTACCTTGTTCCCTCTTTTTATTTTGTTTTCCTTTTTGTCTCAAATTATTACCTAAGTCAGGTACTTATCCTTATAAGCCATTGTTGGTTGTACTAGAACATAGTACTATCTTCCACTTATTGATTAGATGATGCTAATTGTTTTGTTGCACACTTGCATATAGTATAGTTCTTTGATGAAGAGTGTATCTTTTCCTCTTTCTAGTTACTGTGTAGGCACGAGTTCATGTTCTATAATAGCTAAACTGCTGAATGTACTTTGTTATTGAGAATGCAAGAGGCTGAAGGCTCAAATTCTTTCATTTTGTTTTTATTGTTGAATATATTGGTTTGTGAGACTCCCTCCCCATTTTCTCTTGTGGACAGCGGACCAAACTGTGAGCTGCAACTAGTCATATGATCATATCTAATGTATACTTGTTTCATCAAAATTCTGCAACTGTCATATGATTGTATTTAATGTATACTTGATTTGTCAAAATAAATATAATGCATGCTAAAGCTTTTAAATGGAAGTATGTTTCGATCTATGCAGATCGCATGCAACTCGAAGTCATCTTTTCTTGCCACTGCTGATGATGGTGGTGATGTTAAGGTATTGTTTTTTAATAATTAAGTGGTTTTGTTTTCTGTTGATAATTTATAATTCTATATATCTGCAGTTTCTATGATTCAATAGCTGACTATGGTCTCAATGGCAGATCATTGACATTCACCAGCATTGCCTGTATAAAACATTAAGAGCTGGTCATACAAGTGTATCCTTCCTCATTAATTTATTCTCTTTTTGATGACCTTCAGTATGTGCCATGTAACTTGCGATTGGGTTGTCAACCAAAAGCCCTGTGGTGTATGTTGCGTTTTTGTTTGATGTTTTTCTTCTTTTTTCTTTTCATTTCTTCTTTAGTGTTTGAGAATGTTACTGATTATCTCTCTCTTTATGGGTAAAGTCCTGGGAGCAGCCAAGAATGTAGAGGCTAACTACTTTTTCATGCTCACTGTTCTCCTGAGTTAAAGTTTGTTGTGTTGTTTTGAGTGGTCTGTCTATCGTGTGTGTGTATATATATATATATATATATATATATATATATATATA
>JAESVK010000728.1:701363-720266 GCA_017140935.1 Hamamelis virginiana | reverse complement strand
CCCCCCCCCCCCCCCCCCCCCCCCCAACTCTCTTTCTATGTTATAAAAACTGAACCAGTAATTATATCTGAAAGGTGTCTGGTTCGGTCATATTTAGTTGGATCAGTGGTTCAATATCTTCAGAGTGGTGTACCTTAGGTAATAAAGTACTGAACTAATCATATATCTGAGAAAGGAAAAATAAAGACTGATAACTAATCAATACATGCTTGATATATAGGATGGATATAGACTATATTAATTAGCTTTGTTTATGGAAGTCATTGGGGCCAAACATCAATTCTGACCTCCTTTTAGCCTGTGAATGTCTTTGGAGCATTGTAACTGAAATCTGAAAATGCAAGGAAATATTGAATAAAATTTGCATTCAGAAAAAGGGAGGGAGGGAGAAGAAAATGGGGAGAGAGAGAGAGAGAGAGAGGGAGAGGAGAAGAGAAGAGAAGAGAATGGACTAAATCTAATTGTGATCAATCAATTCTTACTAAATTCTGTATGGATATGGACTGCATTAACTCAATGTATTGAAGTCATTGGGAGCATTGATACCATTTTGTCTCATGATTCTAGCCTGTCAATATCTTCATGAGAGAGAGAGAGAGAGAGAGAGAGAGAAGAAGAAGAAGAAGAAGAAGAAGAAGGAGAAGATGGACTAAATCTAATTTTGATCAATGCATTCTTACTAAATCTTGTATGGACATGGACTGCATTAACTAAATGTATTGAAGTCATTGGGGGCATTGATACCATTTTGCCTCATGATTCTAGCCTGTCAATATCTTCATAAGATTGTAAAATATGCAAAAGAAGTAATAAACTAAATCTCTTTTTCAAAGAGGAAGCAAAAATAACAGACCTAATTGACACTTAATTAATACATTCTTTCTGTATTGTCTATGGACATGAACTACATTAACTCAACATGTGGAAGTCATTGTATGATAGGGTTATTGCATTGAGTTTGCTGGGATCTGTATGTTTGACACTTATATTGGTTCTCTATGCAATGGCATGCTGGTTAGTGGAGTGTGCATGAACTTGCAAGGCTGATACATATGGTGTCAGTAAGAACACACTGAAAGCATTTCTTTTGGGCCAAACTTCGAAAACCTGTAACTAAATTATGGTAGTATGCTAACGTTGATACAACGTTGGCTGCTATTGGAAGTATGTTTTGTCAAGAAGAGAATTTTTCTAATGCATACATTGTGATTGGGTGCAATTTGTTCCACTCATTTACTTACAACACCCATCTGAACTGTTTGGGGTAATTTTTTGCAGTCATTACTGGTGGTCTTGATTCAAAGCTTGTGATGTGGGATTTTTCCAAAGGCCGCCCATACAAAGTTGTGGATTTTAGTATGTATGCCTTACACTGTTTCTTTTCTCTTTGCTCTCTCATTGCATGGTTGCCACAACTTGCCTATGAATTGACAAAATTAGATTTGTTGCCACTTCTTCAATGAGCTTCACAAAACCTTAAGTCTGAGGTGGTAGCATGTGAACATGAATTCTATACCAACATCAACATCCTAGTTTGTTTGCCACTTTGCCTGCATCTCTGGCAAGATATGGCCTGCTTTTTTGTCGTTTCATTCTATGCACAATCCAAATGCTGCCTGGGTAGCTCTTGCAGTACAGATTGAAAAAAAAGTTTGATCAATCTGGAGAATCCTGTCCGATCAAAGGAATATATTGTCAACAACAATTAGGTGGTTAGGATCATTCCTACGAGAGGAATTTCGGCTGAGCATTTTTTTATAATAGTATTTTGAGAGAAAAAAAAAAAAAAAAAAAAAAAAAAAAAAAAAAAAATTTTTTTTTAAAAAAAAAAAAAAAAAAAAAAGAGATAAAGAAATCATACTTTCCTGTTCTAAACTTCACAATCAGAATGCATTATATTTCTTTGTTATGCTGTAAATTATGATGAAAACATCTGAGCTATTTTGATTGTATAAACTACCCTAAGTTTATATCATAATAGAATATCACCGTTCTCCAGGGGATCTGCAAGTCTTATAAGTTTTTGAGCATTGAAGCCCAAGCATCGCCTAGTTTGGATGATTCCTGTAGCTAAGGGTATGGGTGATGGAAGTGGGGAAAACAACATATAAAAACTTATAGAAATGTGATGTGGGGAATTAGTTCAGAGGTCACTGGAACCCTAATAAAAATCCATGTCAAAGCGAAGAGAGAATAGGAAGTTCTTGGAAACATAATAAATCTTAAGATTTTGCTTCAATGTAATGGAACAGTAGTTTCAAAAATAGGTTTCACTGAATTTTTTTTTTCCCTGCAAGTTTTTGGAGCAAGAAATCTCAAGGGAAAAGAGCTTCTGGTAACTACGGTATAGGGCCTTGTTATTTTAGATTCCCCACCCCCAACCCACACACACACACTTCTTCTTTTTTTCACCTGAATTCTCATAGTGTGATGGTTAGAAATTTAGATTTCGTTTATAATGTGATATTGGTAAATAGCCCACTGGTGGCCTTGCATTTGGATTAAACTCATTGATGACTTAGGTTTGAAAAATGGCCATTAACCAGTGTTGGTCCCGCCAAAGTGGGGTCTTGGGAGTGGGAGTGGGAGGGTTGAGCTGGGTATGGTCTAACCTTTGATATTGCATGAAGTGGCTGCTCTCAAGACTTGAACCTGTGCATTCGTGCTTGACAGCTTGAGACTTTTACAATTGCACCGGATAACGACTTTTACCATCACACCGGCTTTTATTATGGATGACTTAGTTTTTGTTGTATAAAGTAATCCCCATTGTGCAGAAAGAGAAGCTTCTAGGTTTAATAGTCTGAAACTTACTGTGCTAGTGTTTGATGAATCAGTGGCTCCTCAGTTGTTATATATTGTATGTTTTTTTAGTAAGTAAACATAAAAGTTTCATTACATATTGAATATAGTTCATTAGTCATTACATATTGTATATTTGTATGTTGAATGATGAATATTTCCATTCATAAATATCAATTTTCATAAGCAAGATTTTTTGTGGGAAGGTTGTTTTCCTGAATATAACTGAAAGTTCTACATTCTTCTTTTAATTCATACTATGTTTTTGCAATAAACTGATGCATCCTAATTCAACACCATTGATTTGCTCCATGCGATGATGTTAATATATGTTGAAACAAAATGAGGTCCTGGTGCTTAGATGGATTGCTTAGCCTTGTAACCTTTTCTTCGCTGCAGGCGTACCTCACATGGATAGTAGTAGTAATGCAGGACAATGTTTCAATCCTGCTTTTGTTCATGCGATAGCAGTTCCTGATGTGGATATGTTAGACAAATCAGACAGAATATGTGCTGTTGCTAGGGGTGATGGTGCTGTCGATGTCATTAATATTGAATCTGAACTTGCTGCTGTAAGGTCAAAAAGTTCTTCAAAACATGGGAAAAAATCCCAATCAAGATTAAAACACAGTGTTTCAACCGCAGATGCCGAAACCCTGGATCAAAATGGAAGAAAGAGGTTGCATTTGGATTACTCTTTGGGAGGCCACACCGCTGCTGTTTCCTGTGTGTAAGTGATTTACCTATTTGTGGTGTAATGGAAATTAAATTCGCTTACTAAAGCTAGTATATATCATTCAGGGCATTTTCATTGTTTGGGGAAAGAGGGAAGTTCATAATTTCAGGTGGGAATGACAAATCTGTGAAGGTCTGGGATTGTTCCAGGTATGTTGATGCTGGACAAACTAGTAGCAACAGTGAAATTCTGCATTTGAACATAGATTTGAGCAAAAAAGTGAGTTTCCATTGTATTTTCCCTGCCATTGGCTTTCACTTTCTTGTTTCTTTTAGTGTTATTTGTGTTTTAAGTTTTTTATCTGGACTTCTCACTTTGGCAGGTCAATTGGCTCTGTACCACTCCAACTGATTCAGAAAACCTCGTCATCTGTGACACAACCAAAGTAGTTAAGGTTTATACAATTTCATAGATAGTGTGAATTAGCATTATCAAAGCAAGCCCTCTCTGGCATATGAAAACCTGTGAAGCCCATCATGTTGTTGAGGTCGTTTTAGGAGAAACATGACTCTAGAATTAGGAGAGAACTGCCATTTTGGTTACTGCAAAAGTGTAATCATGGTTATGGAATTTTGTTATTTTTTAATATCAGGTAGATTTTTCCTTTTGGTATAAATTTGTATTAGTAAATAATTGTTCACATGAGCAGTCGCTTTGCGGCACTAATTGGTTCAGGAATTTGTGACCTGGTTGGTAACCTGATTTGAAACTATACTGTGTATGGTATACATATGGGGAAATGCCAACAAACTTAATCCAAAATCTTTTATCTGGTGGCTATGCCAATATGAGAAATGTCTCAATGACCATCTGATTGCCTAATTTTTAGTCCAGATTGTCTTTTAAGCACAAGGGCTGTCCCTTTTATCCCAAGGTAATGCCAGGAAATGTCTTTGGGTGATTGGAAATGGAAGTTAGAACTTGAAAGACACATCTGAATGTAACAGTTTACGTAAAAGATGACATGAATGGGGTTGACACATCTGAAATATGGTAAAAAGTTTCTTCCAGAATCCAGCAAGGAATTGAAATGGACTAACCAAATAATTGGTGCAATGCATATATGCTATGAGGGCTTCTCACTTTGGAAAAAATTTAGGGCCTGCCACTCTTGCACCTTCTTTTTGATTCGGCACTCGGTGCTCTGGTGACTTGGGTTGGGATCTGGGAGATTTAAACCAGCACTAATTGAAAAAACACCTCTCCTTTTGGAAGAAATGATGGCAGAATTGTATTTGAATCCAATATAAAACATGGGGATGATTTTGGTATAATGATTAATGATCATCTGCACCATGGTGGCTGGTGTGCCACCATAAAACATGCAACCAAAAGTGTACTTTAGCTCTAGAAGCACATAATCCTTCGCACATTTGTTTTTTCTATGCACAAGATTTAGATCGACCAAAATTTGAGGAGTTTTACCAAAGTTTTATATGTTTAGTTGAAGCAAAATTTTCAGACAATCAACGGAAAAAAAAAAAAAAGAAAAAAAAAACACCTTTAGTGGCCAGGAAAGCCCAGGACAGGCCGCAAACAAGCCAATCCAAGCCGAGTTTTGGGTTGCTCAAATTTGGCTTAGTCAAAAGTTTGATTATTTAAGTTCGAGCCGAGCTCGAGCCTAAATTAAACGAGCCGAGTTTTGGTATGTTTGAGCTTGGCTTGTTTATTATCGAGCTTATTCGCGAGCTATTCATGAACGGCTTGATTAATTTGCAACCTTAAATTACAATAAGGGAAAGTTAAAAATTAATGTAGAAATCTTAAAAAATGACTTCTATATACTTAGTTTATATTGGAAATAAAAAATTCAAGCCAAAAAAATAAAGTCATGAATATGTATTCAAGCCTAAATTATAATTTTTTTTTGAGTCTAAACACAAGTTTTTAATGAGTTTGTTCATGAGCCTACTAACAAGCTTGTTCACGAACACAAATGAGTCGAAGTCTAGGTGTGCTTGAGCTTGAGCTTGGTTTGTTTATTAAATGAGTATAAATTTAATGCTTGAGCTTGGTTTGGTTACTAAATAAACGAACTTGAGCCGAACCCTTATTGAACGTGTGAACCGCTGATGAGAGGCTCGGCTCATTTGCAGCCCTATCCAGCCAGGAGATTCTATGGGAAATGGGAAATGGGAAATGGGAAATGTGGAAGTGAGTTGTGGCTTATAAATAGGAAGATGAGAAGGTAAGGGCAAAAGGATATTCATGATATTAGGTTGGATTTGTGTTCCTCTATGAAACCAATTTTAGGTTCCAAAAGTAAAGCTGGTGATGGGTCAGGTCTGAATCAGACATAATTGGAAAAGGGTAGGCTCAGTTTATCTAGCATAAATAAATGAACAATAAGAAAGGTTAGGAGTCAATTCAAACCCCAAACCTAACATGACAATTGGAGGGTTCGTCTTTAACTTTATCAGGCTAGCAGGTTGGGTTCTGACAGGTTCTTCTTCCCTAAATATCCTCAAAACATTATTTTATGGATAAGTGGGCAAGTGCAAATCTTCTGTTTCTATTCCCATTGGCTATCCCTCTCCCAAAATCAATTCTTTAAAAAAGATGGAATGAGTGTTTTTAAAGGATTGAGTTTTCAAAAATTAATTCTGTGAGAATAAAAAATGAAAGATAGCATATCTGCACCCTAATGTTATTGATGTCCTAAAGAATTTTGAACTCGAGCGTCTTTAAATAGATGACTTCCAACACTTACCCTACATAGGTTTAGTTGTTGGTGGATCAATTCCAGTACCATATGTCATACACAACCTTCTACCAAAAATAAATAAATATATTCGTATATATATATATACATTGTAATTCGGCATATCAAGTTCGAGGTCCCTATTTCGAGTCTCCTAAACCACCTGTTCAGAATATTTGCCTTGCGTCTTATCCAGTATCCGTGGTTAGTAGGGTATTGCAGTTCGAGGAATTAGTCGAGGTGCGCGTAAGTTGGACCGGACACCCTCGTTATAATAATAATAATAATAATAATAATGGTCGGGTCGGGTCTTTTAAGTCATTAAGTGAGAACTGAGCAAGGCTCATACACAAGTTGGTTAGTTGAGATGTACCCAACCCAACCGAAACCTTCCTTCACATTCCCGCAAAATTTCAAATCTTCCCCCAAAAAATTAGACGTTGCTTCTCATCTCTCTCTCTCTGAAACACACTGACACCAACACCCCAACTTCCATGATCCACCAACCACCACCCTCCACCTCTTTTAACTGTAACAAGGATGCTTCTTGCACCACCTTCCCCTGCGGCACAAGCAAAGTTAATTAGGCTTCTCCATATAAAACAGCCCAAGAATACAGAGGTTGTGAAAGGGAAGAAGAGCAGAGAAACCCTGGCTTGCTAGGGGTTTTAAGGTAGAAAAGGGTAATCAAAGGAAAGTGTTTGTGGATTGAAATCAAAATGATGGAATCTGGGGTTCCAATTTGCAATACTTGTGGTGAAACAGTGGGGGTTGATTCAAAAGGAGAGGTTTTTGTGGCATGTCATGAATGTAATTTCCCCATTTGCAAGCCTTGTTTCGATGATGATATCAAGGAAGGTCGCAAAGTTTGCTTGCGTTGTGGTGCTCCCTATGAGGGTATCTAAATCTTTAACTTGAACCCTTTTGATTAATTTGATTTACGTGTTAAGATGGTTTGGTGAATCTGTGTGTGTTGAAGGGGTTCGATTCATATAATTTGGTCTGTGGGTTCATTATCTTTTATTTTGCATTACTTGCTAACTTCATTCTAATTGTAACACTTTTTTTTTTTTTGTTTTGAATTCTTTAGAGAATTCGAAAATGGCTGATGTTGAAACTGAGGTACCTGCAAATCATTCCACAATGGCATCTCACCTCAACAATGCTAAGGTATCAATAATTTCGTACGTTTCTATCATGCTTTGCAAGTATAGTGAAAGTAAATAATAAAGATGTTTGATTTTTGAGGAAATTTGCCCACCAAAAATTAAACTAAAAAGGAAGAATATTTCTGAGAAAATGTAGTAGAAAATCTAGGTCTTCATTAAATATTGTCTTCTAGGTATTTGATGAACATTTGTCCTGTTTATGTACAAAACTTTAGAATGTTAGAATGTTGACAACTTTCGATCGTTCATCTTGGTTTGTACAGGATGTTGGCATCCATGCTAGACATATCAGTAATGTGTCTACAGTGGATAGTGGTAAGTAAATTTGATTTCTTGTATCAAATATTTAATTCCACCCGATAGATGTTGACTCTCTCATCTGGTGTTTTCTGGAAGAATATAATGATGAAACTGGGAATCCAATCTGGAAGAATAGGGTGGAGAGTTGGAAGGATAAAAAGAACAAAAAGAACAAAAAGGAAAAGGCTACAACTAAGGCTACAAAAGAAGCTGCCCAAATTCCACCTGAGCAGCAGATGGAAGAAATGCAGTAAGTATACATAAAATTTTAATGATTTTTGACATAGTTTATGAAAAAGAAATATACAAAACGAAGAGATTTTAAAGGTAAATCAATCTTATTTCAAAGTATGTCTTTGGGCTGTACTCCGTTGATGTATCAATTTGACTTGCTTTGATTTTTATGAAATTTACGGATTACTAAGTAGTGCTGATTGTTTGTGCAGGTCCCCAGATGCTGTGCAGCCACTTTCCAGAGTTGTTCCAATTCCATCGAGCAAACTCACACCATACAGAATTGTGATAATTATGCGATTGATCATTCTGTGTCTTTTCTTCCATTATAGAGTAACAAATCCTGTCGAGAGTGC
Organism: Hamamelis virginiana; assembly: GCA_017140935.1. Lineage (NCBI taxonomy): Eukaryota > Viridiplantae > Streptophyta > Magnoliopsida > Saxifragales > Hamamelidaceae > Hamamelis > Hamamelis virginiana. Next base: position 711,968 of record JAESVK010000728.1, on the reverse strand, counting down.
TTTTCCTCTGTGGCTCACTTCTATCATTTGTGAGATATGGTTTGCTGTTTCTTGGGTGTTGGATCAGTTCCCTAAATGGTCTCCCATTAATAGGGATACATTTATTGAGACACTATCTGCAAGGTATGGATCTAACACTACAAGACCTACAAATATTTTGTTTACCATTTTTTCTGCTTTTGGTGTCTTTTTAATCTCTCTGATTTCTATATAAAAATTACAAAACATAGTATATAGTTCGAATGATAATAAATCACTAGGGGGTTATCTTCAAATGGCCTAATTTAATGAAATCACTTGTAATATAATTGTGGTAGTTTGATTGTGCATATGAGTGGTTAATTCTTACTGGCTTGCCAGGTATGAAAGAGAGGGTGAACCCTCTGAGCTTGCAGCCGTGGACTTTTTCGTGAGTACAGTCGATCCAATGAAAGAACCACCATTGATCACTGCCAATACTGTGCTTTCCATCCTTGCTGTGGACTACCCTGTGGATAAAGTCTCCTGCTATGTATCTGATGATGGTGCTGCCATGCTTTCATTTGAATCTCTTGTTGAAACTGCTGACTTTGCGAGGAAGTGGGTTCCATTCTGCAAAAAGTATGCTATTGAACCACGAGCACCCGAGTTTTACTTCTCACAGAAGATTGACTACTTGAAGGATAAAGTGCAACCTTCTTTCGTGAAGGAACGTAGAGCAATGAAAGTAAGGGCTCATTTGGAGCTTCTTCTTGTTAAATCTCTTGAATGGTCATGCCTGCTTATATTTTTGTTAATTGGATGCTATGAAATGTGAAACTAAAAGGTTGAAATTAGTCTTATTAATGATGATCTGGGAAAAACTATCTCATGTTTTGTTTTTGATTTGATTACAGAGAGATTATGAGGAGTATAAAGTGCGGGTAAATGCTTTAGTAGCAAAGGCTCAGAAAACACCAGATGAAGGCTGGACTATGGAAGATGGAACATCTTGGCCAGGAAATAACTCGCGTGATCACCCTGGAATGATTCAGGTTAAATCAATTAACTAAACTAGTGCTGATACAAAGAGTTATTTGCCTTATTTCTTTTATGATGCTGTTGAACACTTGAATTTATTAGAGGGGACCGATGAAACTGTTATCTACATATTCCTGCATGTATATTCCACTCTTCTTTTTCTCCCTTCAACAGGGCTCCTCTAGGCAGACAGGAACTCTATACAAATTATGCCAATAATTTTCCATATACCATATTTGGGTAGAGATTAAACCTAGACGAGACGCTTGTAGTTTAACCAATTAGTTCATTTGGGAAATTTGGGTTTTGGATTTCAGTCATTTGAAGAAGCTTATATAAAATGCCGCTAGTTTTCTCTGAATATAAAATGTTTGTTTCTTAGGTTTGAAACTTAATGCACTGGTGATCTGCTTCTTTGGCATTTTCTGTAAATTATGGATAAATTTCAGCTATATGTAAAATTGTTGTGTGTTTTAGTACTTGGTGTGTGAAGAAAAAACATTTAAGACTATAATTTTTCCATCGTTGAGCTGATACCATTTCATCCTTCCTTCAACTAAATTGCTTCAATATTTATCAGCTATAAGGTGCATTCATATGATTAGAATCCTTCCTCACAAAATACTTCACACTTTTAATTATTGACTTTTGGCATAAGACCCTTCTTTATAATTTTCACCTTTTCAGGTTTTTCTTGGAAATACCGGTGCCCTTGATGTAGAGGGAAATGAACTTCCTCGACTGGTTTATGTCTCAAGAGAGAAGAGACCTGGTTATCAACACCACAAGAAGGCCGGTGCTGAGAATGCTCTGGTATATCTATTTACAATATCCAAGAAAGGCAATATTTCATACTGGGTATGCTTTCATTAATACTTTAATGATTGGATTCTTATAGGTAAGGGTGTCTGCAGTTCTCACAAATGCTCCATTCATCCTCAATCTTGATTGTGATCACTATGTTAACAATAGCAAGGCAGTTCGTGAGGCTATGTGTTTCTTGATGGACCCACAAGTTGGTCCAAATCTATGCTATGTGCAGTTCCCTCAAAGGTTTGATGGCATTGACCGTAGTGATCGATATGCCAATCGCAACACAGTCTTCTTTGATGTAAGCTTGAAGCTAGCATAATATTCTGATTTGTTTCTAAATTACATGATACAAAAGTGAAAAAAATTTAAAACATTATAACGGGCATTAAGACCATTATAATTGTAAATAATGTAATTGCAAAAATAGGTTTCTGCATAATTAGATAAGCTGTGATTCATTCATTACTAATTTCAGGTTAACATGAAAGGACTAGATGGCATTCAAGGACCAGTCTATGTGGGAACAGGTTGTGTTTTCAATAGGCAAGCTCTTTATGGTTATGGGCCTCCATCTTTGCCCAGCATACCCAAATCTTCTTCATCGTGCTCATGGTGCGGCTGCTGTTCTTGTTGCTGCCCCTCTAAGAAGGCTCCTAAGGATCTCACAGAGGTTTATCGAGACTCAAAACGAGATGACCTCAATGCTGCCATCTTTAACCTCAGAGAGATTGATAGTAAGTGTGCTTATTTAACACAATCAGGTTAAGGCAAAATATTTAGCAGCATTTTTAGTGACAAAGATACACACGGGTTTTCTATTGCAGATTATGATGAGCATGAGAGGTCACTACTTATCTCCCAGATGAGTTTTGAGAAGACTTTTGGCATGTCTACTGTATTTATTGAGTCTACATTAATGGAGAATGGAGGAGTGACCGAATCTGCTAACCCTTCGACACTGATCAAGGAAGCAATTCATGTCATTAGCTGTGGGTACGAGGAGAAGACAGAGTGGGGAAAAGAGGTACAACTTTTGATTCTTGTTCTTAATAGTATAATTTGGTGCCATTTTTTAAACTTGAAGGTGCATTATAAGACTAGGAAGCCAAATCTTATGAAGAGATCCTAGTTTTCCTGCATATGGGATTTCCATGGATAGGCTTCATATTCCAATCTTTATCACTTCAGTTTATCTTTAGCTCAGTTTCTAGCAGGCTTAGGACTCTGTGGCCTTATGGTAGTTAAATTAGTTAATCCTTCTCAGCTGACTATTTTCTATTAATCTTGGTGATTGGGCCTATGTCATGATATGTTCATTATTAGTTTAACTGAATATTGCCAATGGCCTTGTAGCCAAGTCACACGTGTCCTCACATTTACGGAAGAGATTTCGGGTTCGAGTACATGGAAGTGCATCAATACCCATTTATTAACATAGGGAACTTCTATCGATTGACCAAAAAAAAAAAAAGAAGCTAAATTTACCTTATCTAGTCTTCTACTCACTTGTTACTAATTAATTTTCACTCGAAACCTAATCTACCCACTTGTTGAAACTTTTCAATTTTTGAATTCTATTCTTCACAGATTGGTTGGATATATGGGTCAGTCACAGAGGATATCTTAACTGGTTTCAAGATGCACTGCCGTGGGTGGAGGTCAATTTACTGCATGCCCTTAAGGCCTGCATTCAAAGGGTCAGCACCCATCAACTTGTCTGATAGGCTGCACCAAGTTCTCCGGTGGGCACTTGGGTCTGTGGAAATTTTCCTAAGTAGACATTGTCCCCTCTGGTATGGATTTGGAGGTGGCCGCCTCAAATGGCTCCAAAGATTGGCTTATATCAACACCATTGTTTACCCCTTTACTTCCCTTCCTCTCATAGCATACTGCTCATTGCCTGCAATTTGCCTTCTCACTGGAAAATTCATCATTCCAACGGTAATTTCTTTTATTTCCATTTACATCTTACCCACAGATTATATCACCTCAATTAAGTTTCATGTTCAATTTTTTTTTTTTCCAAAATTTGGTACTGCGATGACAAATTTAGTTTTGGGATTTACTTGGATGTATGAAAATAGTGGAGATGCAAGTATAAGGTGCACTTGCTGCAAAGTTGCATCATGTGGCCTCCGTAGACCAGGTATAGAACGGATTTAAAAAAATCAATTGTTGGATTACATACTCCTCTTATGTATATATGTCATGCCTGTCAAAAATCACAGTGGTCACAGTGGGTTTCTTAAAAAAGCGAAAAAGCGACAGTAAAAAAATGGTGACATTTTGGAGAACAAAAAAGTCACAGTTTTTCACAGTGACTTTTTTAAAAAACCAACCATTCGATCACTTTGATTTTTGACGGACAAACATACACAAGAGGAGTATCTAATCCAATGGTCGGTTTTTCAAAATTTGTTCTGCAGCTGGCCCTATGAAAATCACTTGACTCAGTTCTGCGTTAGGTGCACCTTATAGTAGCATCCTCGATGAAAATAGTACTTGAAAGTCAATTGTAGTGACAAACTTTAAACCCTTCTGAGACATTAAGTTGCTGTTCAAAAAAGCTAGTTGTGCTTATATTCTGTCTTCCAAGTTTGTGCTTAATCTTACTTAAAACTTTTGTAACATGGTTTTTAGCTTTCAAATATTGCGAGCATCTGGTTTCTTGGCCTCTTCCTCTCCATCATCACAACCAGTGTACTCGAACTCCGATGGAGTGGTGTGAGCATCGAAGAATGGTGGCGTAACGAGCAGTTTTGGGTGATTGGAGGTGTCTCAGCTCATCTCTTTGCAGTCTTCCAAGGCTTTTTAAAGATGTTAGCAGGCCTAGACACCAACTTCACTGTCACATCCAAAGCTGCAGAAGATGCAGAATTTGGGGAGCTTTACATCATCAAATGGACTACACTTCTCATCCCTCCAACAACCCTTCTCATAGTTAACTTGGTAGGTGTTGTTGCTGGATTCTCTGATGCACTCAACAAAGGATATGAAGCTTGGGGCCCTCTTTTTGGCAAAGTGTTCTTTGCCTTTTGGGTCATTCTCCATCTCTACCCCTTCCTTAAAGGTCTCATGGGAAGGCAGAATAGGACCCCAACTATTGTTGTTTTGTGGTCAGTGCTTTTGGCCTCTGTCTTCTCTCTTGTTTGGGTGAGGATTAATCCATTTGTTGCTAAAGTTGATAATTCATCCCTTTCCCAAGGCTGCATTGCCATTGATTGTTAAAGCTATTTTACAAGGAAGGTTTCAAGAGTTTTGGGTGTGATGCTGATTTTCCAATGTTTCTCTTCTTGCCCAAGTGGAATTGGAGTTAGTCAATTGAAATAGCTTTAAGTTTTGAACAATTTGTGATCTTTAATTTGTAAGAATTTTGGGTTTTTGGTGATTAGAGTGATGTAATGCTGATTTTCCAATGTATCTTCTTTTGCCCAAATGGAATTGCAGTTGGTTAATTGAAACAAATTTGTGATCTGTTAATACTGTAGAATGTTGGGGATTCATTGATATGATTGTAATTTGTGATTTTCCAATGTATCTCTTCTTGGCTCTTGCAAGTGGAATTGCAGTTAGTTAATTGAAACAGATGCAAGTTTTGAACAATTTGTAATCTTTAATTTTGAAGAATTTTGGATTTTTGGTGATTATAGTGATGTAATGCTGATTTTCCAATTATCTCCTTTTGCCCAAGTGAAATTGGTCCAAGTTGTCCTGGGATGAGCCCTCAACTCGGACGTCCTAGGATTGAACCATGATAACTTCCTGGGTCGGGCTCCTAGTCCCAGCATGGATGGCCTACCATTTAATCGGATCGGGGAGGGAACTAAATCTGGTGTGTGCAAGCTGGTTCAGGATACCCCTTACTGCAACACCAAAAAATTACAGTTAATTAATTGAAACAAATTTGTCATCTTTTTAAGTTTTAATACTATAGAAAGTTGGAGATTGAGTGATACGATTGTAATTTGTAAAGAAGGTGTTCACTTTCTTTACTTGATATTTACTGTAAACAGAGGAAATGAAATTAACATTGGTTTGTCTGTATATGTTATCATGAAATTTCCTGGAACTTGATAAAGTTTAAATATCACTTTCATATTGCCTGAAAAGGATTTAAATAATTAATCCTGTGTATGATATGAGCCTCAGAAATCAGAATAGACTCTTCCCAACGGTCACTTACATGACTCCCTGTTCCCTCATGAACTTTGCCGTTGGTCCCCCGTTGAAAATGTGGTCTCAGTTTTACACACTTTCGGTGAAACTTTTAAGGGGTTTATTCTATAAAATAATAAGTAAAATTTTTTAAAGTCAATTGAAAAAAAGGAGAAATATATTAATAAGATCAAAACTTTGATTACTTGTTCCGTATTAAGAGCATCTCCCATGGTTAAGTATCTGTCTGTCGATTTTCAAATTTTTATTAAAGATTTTCAAAATTTTTCTCCAATGTTTTAATTATTGGGTTTTATACTAATAGAACCTTAATATTATAGTCTTATACCAATAGGTCCCTGGGATTATAACAGATAATGACCGGATGTTTTTGTAAAATATAGGACGGGAATGCCCTCATATATTCGTTTGGCGAGCGGAATGCTCATTTATCCATTTTCAAAAAAACACGGAGAGAATATTGGGATTTGGGTTTATCATGGGTACCGTAGGTTTATCAGTTTGCATATTCAACTGAAGTGATTTGGGGGAGGATTTCAAACGCTGTATTCACGGCCGACATTCCCATACCATTTCCGATCTCCTTCTCCGGTATGGAGAAGAAAAGAACGGCGGCTTTGACAAAGAAAAACCATAAGTTCCTCTCTCGAACAAGATTCTGGGAAATTCTTTTGTTGATCGCTTATATTCGACGGGTATACACGTTGATCTAGGATTTTTTTGTGGGGAAGATTTTTCCGTTATTGGTTGTGGGTTTTATTCAGGTTTTCTTTTTTTTGCTACATAATACAATCATGTATACAAGTGAATGCGGAGGATTTTGGTTTGAAACATGAATACATAACAATTTGCTAGTGTCGTTTTGGTGTTATAACCGATATGGTCTTGCTAATTTCTTGATTTTGGATAAAAATGTGTTCTTTTGCAAATCAGGGTTTGGAAATATGATTTTTGGTTATGGGATTTAAATGTATACAATATGAGTTTGGCATTGAAATGAATAATGGATTATTTCCCATAGGAGGTGATGCCATGGTGGAGCCAATGTGCATTGGGATGAATTTGGATGGTTGGTGGTTGAAATTTGTGAATTTTTTGGCATTATGTTTTTACATGAATACATGGATTGAAATTGTGGTTTTGGTTGTTTGGGTAGGTTGAAATTGTAGCCATGTATACATGGTTTGGTATTGTGGTTAGGTTGTATAGGTGATGCCACGATGGAGCCAATGTGCATTGGGATGAAATCGGATGGTGGGTGGTTGAAATTAATGATTTGTTTGGCATTTTGTTTTGACATGAATACATGGATTGAAATTCATCGCGTCGCAAAATACCGAAATATCGAAGCTCGCAATCTTTAAATGGGACGCAACCAACATAAGATTTTTAAATCGCCATCATTGTCAAACATGCAATTTTCATGCCCGGGTAATGAATACAACATCTTGATGGAATCCTGATTATGAATGCCCCATTTCTTACATAAAACATATAGTATATTCTCATAGAGGGGCTCGTTGTCCAACCGAATAATTGTGGTTTTGAAACAATATTTACATAAAAGAAGTATTGATCTATTCAAATCCATATGAAAACACAAAACAAAAATGAAGCATAGCAACAAAAAACAAAAACAAATTTTAGTCTAAAATTTTAAACGTATACATATGTGCGCATATACATAGTTCAGATTTTCAGAGATATATATATTCATGAATACAAGTTTACAAGTTAACATGATATGTGCATGTATATTGACAATTGTCCGATTAAAAGAGATACATATGTACATGTATACTAAAAACTTTCGGATTTACAGAGATACATATGTGCATGTATACACATGAGTGGATCTAACAATTATTCGTCAATGTCTGATTTTTCAATATACACATATACACGTGTCTCTGTAACACGTAAACAAAATCACGAAATTGTCCTTGTTAAACTTTCAAGGCTAAAAATTTATGGACATATTCTCCAATCAATAGTTTGGAGAATATGCAATCCAGAAATTAGATTATCAAAATTCAAATTCAAAAATACATTCCATAATTCAATCATTTACAAAAATTATTCAAAAAAAAAACTTCCATAAACGAATAATAGAAAATCAGATAATATGCTGATAAAATAAAAACTAGTTGAAATTAAGGAAATGGTATATTAGACAATATATGTCATTAGTTGACTTTATATTTGACCTGGAGGGACCTATTGGTATAGCATTCTTATGCTTTGGACTTCTTGATAAATAAAACCGTATTTAGGATCCTTTTGATTTTTGCCTTAATTATTGATGATTGTTAATCGCGCTCCACAGATGTTAACCATTCTCCACACTCACATATTCATTAGAATTTTGCCCCTCTATTAAAATCCCACCCATTTTAATATGTTCTGCATTTTCGTAGAATTAATTGTAGAATATATTTTGAAAAAAATTAATTATTAGATAAAATAATCATCTTATGAATATCATATATGCGAAAAGTTACGGTGATTTAACAGTCGATTTTTAAAAAAACTGTCTGCAAACTTGTGACAATTCGAAGAACACAAAAAATAAATTTTTTCATAGGACTAGTTGCAGAACATATTTTGAGAAACTGGCCATTGGATTAGAGACCCCTCTCATGAACATCATGTTCGCCAAAAATCACAATGATCGAACGGTTTCTTTCTTAAAAAATAGAATTAATTGTATAAGTACATTAGTGTCCACTTGTTAACTACTCATAATTTGATTGCCCTGTGACAATTTATATTCATTTGGCTTTCAATTATTTTCAACATATAATTCAAGACACATGCCACATCATCATATTTATCAAATTAAATATATTTAAATTAATTAAAATCCATCATATCAAAAGAAAATGTTTTGAAATTCATGATTATACACAGAGAGAGCTTGAACACCTTCATTTTAGCTTCTCTATGAAACTTTGTACAAGAAACGTAGCCGTGGGGGAAACAAAAATACTGGGGGTACATAGATTCTGTGCCTCTGTCCAATATCGGTGCCTTTACCCACACAACACCAAAAAATGGTGAAACGACAAGGTGTCTGTCAGTAGTAGCGAGTCTATATATTTTGGTACATTCTAGAGAGTGTGGCAATCAATTTTTCATATTCCTAAAAGATGTAGCACACAATTAAGAAATGACTCAAATGTTGGGCCCAAAAGAAGTAATGGAAAAGGAAGTGGCAAAGGAAAGGAAAGAGCTGGACACCACGCATATCCAGCTGAAAATTTGGATTTTGTTACTTTATTAACTGCTAACTAAATATATATATTTTTTTAATTTCTAATAAGACCCCTACTTTTTTGTTTTAGTTACATTGTTACCCTCTTTGAAAGTTTATTCCTTTTTTGGGTCAGCTGTTTGAAGGCTGAATTTGACCTTTGACACTTGTAATTATATTTGACTAATTGTCTTGTAATTATATTTGACTAACTGTGCATGTCTGTCATTTGACATTAGTTTGATATCATAGATTGACTGAAATAACCTTCTAATGTTTAGAATTTATTCAATGTAATTTGATACTCCTTCCGTCCCATAAATATAGGCCAAAGTGGTCAAGGCATGCATTTTGAGGAAGCCGATTAAATATTGATTTGGTCATATTTTTTCAAAAAAAAAAAAATTTAAATACTATTCTAGTCTTATAGTAGTAGGGTATTTAAAAATAAAAATAAAAATAATATGATCAATTCAATATTTAATCGGCTTCCTCAAAATGCGTGCCTTGACCACTTTGGCCTATATTTGTGGGATGGAGGGAGTATATAATATTTGCAACTAATATTAATGTTCCACAGAAGTTTGAAAACATTGGACTTCCGTGGAATAACCCCTCAAAACTCAGTCACTCTAAAAATCGATTGAATCGGGAACCGAGTGTGGTTGGATTAACCCCTCAAAACTCAGTCACTCTAAAAATCGGCTTATTTTGTGAAATCCGTTTGACCCAGCTGTTTTACAGTGTTATTAGGTTTATTAGTGATCCGGCCGATTTTTTGAAAAAATAAAATATCTGTCAAAATTTCTGTGTTTTTCTATTAATTTGCCTTGTATATTCATAGCTGCCGGCATTTTGAGCTATAAGATTGGAACTCCTTAGTATGCAGACGATAATCATCTCATGGACTCTACAGGTTCGCCGAAACCTTACTTCGAATTCGATGAGGACTCTCTTTCTCTCTTCTTCTTTCCTCCAATTAGAAGAGTTTTTCCAATCTGTTTCATCTCGAAACTTATTTCGTTTTCTTTTGTGATGTTTGAAACAGTATGGAGCATATTTTATGATTGCCTGCGTCTCGGTAAGCCATTAGAACTTTTCTTAATTGTGAGCCATCAAATATAGTTTTAAGATCCAGAAAATGAGTTGTTGATGGAAATTAAGTCATCACTATTGGTAAATGGTTAGGTTGGCCTGCACTGATTACCATCTTTTTTTTTTTTTTGGTAACTTGACTTTCTAGTAGTACTATGATTGTTGTAATTTACTAATTTCTAGTAGTACTTATTAGTATTATACATTGTTGGGATATTGAGATATTGTGTGAATAATTTATAAAGAATAGAGATACTTTTTAAAAAAAA